>OY735221.1:1485779-1488279 GCA_963457665.1 Thysanoteuthis rhombus
AAATTAAAGAAGGCGTTTATACTCCTTTTTTCACCATAATTGGAACTTTTTTTTACCTGTTTTCAATGAATAAAAAATGTCCCTCAATTAAAAACGGATTTCTATATCCACTCAGTATTTAATAGATTCTTTTTTAGTCCGGGTTCTACCAATGGTAATTTGAATGAAATTCACCGAGAAGTTTTGGAAATAATGTTCGGAGAATCAATCAGACGGATATAAGTTGATATACCCTACTTATTTATTGAAATACGTTTGGGTTAACGTTTTCTGATGCTTGGATACCTAATTCGACATCGTTTGAGTCGTTTTTGATAAAATCCAGTTCAAACTCGGATATAACTTTGTTTTTCTACCGTAACAGCAACAAAAACAACAGGAAGAATCCTCAAAAGATTCAGGGAAAAACAGCTAACCGATTGGTAGTTTTTTGTTGGCAGATTTAAACTGAAAAGTCTGACATATTGATAAAATGTGCGTTGCAAGGGTGTTTTTAATTCTGATAAATGAATGCATCTCTACAATAAAATTATTTTAGGGGGATTTTATCATTCATTATATTTACAATATTCGTATCATTGATGTGAAGTTATCCAACAGAATGTTGATGAAAATGACAATTAGGAGTTGAAGAGAAAAACACAAGAGAAAGTAGTAAATAAATCTTTGAGATGTTACACTTCCCTTTTTTGATTATTTCTCTTCATCTTCGAAATATCATTTTTATAAACATATTTGCAATACAAAGTTTCATTTCTTTCAATTGGTCATGTTTGTCCAATGTTATATGATATTATACATTGTTATGTAAGTGGAAAAATCCATAAATAAACTGACACCTAAGGAAAACAAACCAAATTCATTCATAAGTGAATCTTACATTTTGATATACTTTATAACAGGTGAAGTTGTGTATTTACTGTATGCAATTTGTCAGTCAGATTCTTTAGCCTACGCGTTCACCATTACAGCGTCTGCTTAGTGAGTCTTGTCCTTGCGTATTTCGAGCAGGAAGCAGTCATCGAATTTCAAATTCAGGGAAATGCCAGGCTCTCTATTGCTGATTTTCGAAGTAAGCATTTTCTATCACGAAATAGGCGCATTATAATCTTCTCATTCACAGGTCTTGTCATTTGTATTGAACTTCACGAAAATAGCTGAGAAAATATCTGCATTGGAAAGTGGATGAATTTTTCTTTTTAATGTTTCGTGAGTAAAGTTGTGTTTCATGTACTTATCTGGTACATAATATGATTGCAGGCAATTCTTTCTGTTTATTTATTTGAAATGGGATGGTCTAACTGCCTGATTTACTTCCTCTAACAATAAAAATAAAAAATACGTCATAAAAATAATGAGACTTTATGTCTGATCATCAGAAATTAAGCAGATTTAGATGTCGTGTAAAGAGAAAAAATACTTGAATCATCACAAATAAATTACCGAAAAAATAGTTTTAGGCTAAAAATAGTTTTTACACTGGGTTGATTCTTGTTGAACGTGAATGAAAAATCCAGAGAAACATTTTTATTTTGATATCTCATATGTAAATGGAACTTCAGAATTATATATATATATATATATATATATATATATATATATATATATATATATATATATGAATAATGCTGGAATATATATGTATATATGTATATATATATATATATATATATATATATATATATATATATATATATATGAATAATGCTGGAATATATATGTATATATGTATATATATATATATATATATATGTATATATATATATATATATATATATATATATATATATATATATATATATATATATGTATATATATATATATATATATATTCCACCATTATTTCTGGACGACAAGAGTAAAATAGCTGATATAATTATGAACGTATTTAAACTTTATCTTCTTAGGTTACAGGCAAACATTTTTATGACGTTGTGTGCTTTAAGCAATGGTCTCTGTGGGTTAATTCGCTGTCACTTATATGTTGGCAAAACTGCATCAAACCTTTTTTATTGTGAAATATGAGTGGGCGATCAAGTAAGTGTATTAGTTAATGTAAATATTATCCTGGGTATTCTCTGGCCAAAATAGCCAGTGGTCACTCCGTAATGTCGAGAACACCATTAGGATATTCTATCAGAATGGATCTTCGTGGCATAATGCCCACAGTAAAGTAATAATTGTAGAAAAGATGGCCAGGAAAACAAGCCAATAGGATTATCTACGTTTTAAATAGAGTCTGGAAATTATAGTCGTGTTTTATGTTCTTTGCGTGATAACTGGCACCAAAAGTTTCCGGAGTTGATTTGTTATGTTCGTTGGTTTCAAGAAGCAATAAAGAAAGAGTGCCCCTGAGGAACAGATAGATGAATCCCAGTGTTAAAAAGACCATTGGACGTACAAGCAAGAATAGTATTCAAGATTCGATCTCCGGTCTTTGAACTATAACCACTGAAGACGTTCCTGTCATATATCCACTTCAATCGTCGAGGGTATTGCA
>OY735221.1:1493279-1508279 GCA_963457665.1 Thysanoteuthis rhombus
CGCTCGGTAACACCAGGCATCATAAAAAACTTGCTGTAATGTGAGAAATATAACAAATATTTACTGAACAGGTCTGATTAGTTGCGCAACAGAAAAATTTGAAGAATAAGAGATCAGTGAATAAGTGACATTTTTGCGCAAAAAATACACTCATACATGCTCCTGAAAAGAAATCAAAGGATTTTGCATGGATTTACATTGTAAAATAATGACACACAAAAAACTTTTTCTGTCGGGGTATTTAAAACGATTTTTTTACACATTATGAGGAAATATTTATATTTTCAGCCCGCTAGCTCAATTTATGTAGTCAGTATGAGTGATACATGCATACATAGCCTGGAGAAATATGATGATAGTTTTAGATGACTGTTTTTAATTGTGGTAATAGAAAGCGTTTTACATACAATAAATTAACAGATTGATAACAAGGATTCGTAAGAAGCAAGTGGTGAGGAGAACAGGGATAGAGTAAAGAAACGATTAAAAAAAGTTGATATCATTGTGTTCACAATAGCTCGAGTTTGAGACTCTTAAAAATAAAGTACGAAAGATGTGAAGGAAAAAATAGAAAGGAAAATGATGAAAAAGGAAAAGATTACTCCGTTGGGTACAAAAAATAAAGCTAAATAAATTCATACACAAAAGATTTGCAATGACATGCCTGTTACTTACAAATATTCATTTTGAAGTAGATGATATTTTTTAAACAATGTATCACGTTGTAAAACAAACGTATTTACAAAAAAATTTTTTTCACGGCCAAATCAGTAGACGAAATCTCCATCAATCTTGGGAAACAGAATCATGTTTTTATAATCGTTTGAAAATAGTTCAATTGATAAATGTAATCTTCGTTGTCCATTCACACATTGAGAAATGCGTCCATCTAAATATTTTATACATAAATAGAGGGGTAATTTGAAAATTTATAATATGTTGTTAAAGGGGGAACTGTCTTTCGCCTTGGGATAAACAATTTTTCTATGAAGAATTTTCATATGATGAAGTTAATAATTCATACACGGTCAAAGCAAATATTAATTTTTCACTGAATAATCCATTAACATCTGTTTGTTGCTTTGCAATCGTATTTTTTGCCGACCACGTGTGGACCCTGGGGATCCATAGTGTGAGTCGTGATGTCCACGTGATTTCTGATATCCTTGCAACATAAACAGCCCTTAACCATTTTCTAATGGATTTTACAATATCTCTGATTCCTATTTTCTCCGTCACATACAAAGCCGTCTTCTGATCATACTATGTGATGCTGAGCATTATTCAATCCACCACACTTTGCATAGTTTTAATTTTGAGGGTCAAAATTCTGGTTAGGTTACATGTTTCAGCTCCATCGGTGACTAACTTCCAGACAATCAATGAATCCTGATCCCAACAGTGCTGCTTGGCGTTTTCGTTAAAGACATGAGTATATATCTTACAAATCCTGAGTTAGGGCCCCTTGCCCCACTTGTGGAAGCCCCTTTGCTTCAGGATTTAGACTCTGAAGTAGCCATTTGATCAATCAATGCTACTGCAACAACAAAAAGGACAGAAAATGTACAAAAACGGGTTTACAAGACGAATTAAAAGCCATTTCTCTTCCAAAACAAGAACTGATGCATACACCATTTTCACGTCCATATCTGTAATTTTTTCATATCAAGAGGATCCAAAAGAGAGTAGTAGTAGCAGTAATACTAGTTATGACAGTGGCACCAGGAAGACGATGAAGACCAGTGATGATGGTCAACTCATAAATTTTATAATGTAAAAAAAAAAAAAAAAAAAAAATTACAATTTTTATCCGTAAAGTGTCCACTATTTTATTGTCTGCTTTTTAAAAATTTGTTATTCAGGACCGTAAATGAGTGCTTATAATATTTTTAGCTATAAGGTTAGTTGATAATTGAGAAGTTTAACCAATTTGTGCACAGTTTCACTTATAAATAATAAGGGACACTGGATCACATGGTAAAAAGTATGCTTGATACATACGTTATTTTGTATAGATCTAATGACACCATCCTTTCCCTGACATAGAAGTCAGTAAATAAGACACAGAGCACATCCTTTCATTTTCTGTTGTCTAACGTAACTTGGACTAACAAACGATCGGAAAGCACCGAAGCCAGATGAGTAGATAGATCCAAAGAAAAGTTAACCGAAAATTAAACGAGAATATATCCTGTCGATAGTGACACATCGAGCTAAAGCATGGGAACTAACCAGATGGTTGATTTTAAACTGAGAACCACAGGATGTGCACAGGAGAGAATCATGATCGATTTCTCATCCTAAACAAGGCATTTTAAAAGTCTGAAATTTGGATTATGGATCTTACGAGTACAGCAAACTTTTAAACTTCACACAGACACAAGCATCCTTGAAAATGATCAACCATAGTCAAAAATCTCGAATTTAGGAAGTCAGAACTTTCAATCTCATCTTGCGACGGTTTGTCTTCGAACATGAAGAATCAACTAAAAAACACGAATAAATACCATTCGTCTGGTGTTTATAGCAATATATCTTTGAATGAATAAAAAAAAGCTAATAAAGAAAGGATTGGACAGAGCATGACTGACACTAGAATCATCACCAATATCTCGAATCAAACACAATAAAACAACAACCCGGTAATGTACAAAAACCATGGCTTTTTATCTCGGATTATATTGAAAGGAAAAAGAGAATTAGAATGAAAAACGACAAAAGCAGGAATTGAGGAAAATTGAACATCGATAAGATTACGTAATAATATCATTGCAAGAGAAATGTTGTAAGGTTTAAATGGCAATTTGAAAAAGGTGGCGAACCTTGGAGCGCTTCCAGGAAATAAAGTATAAAAGTAAGAATGATAATTTTTCCAATATTGTGATATATATATATATATATATATATATATATATATATATATATATATATATATATATACACACACACACATATATATACTTATTTGATATATATAATATAATTATTTAATTATATATATATATATATATATGTATTTAAATAACTGTCATCCATAATCAGCTGTTTTGTTGTATTACAACTATTCAATGTGGCTATAGACTATCGATTATCCAATTCAGTACCGCGAGGTATGATTGAAACCTTTGCTCCAGACCCAGAGTGTGGCAAGTAATCTCTGCCCTACGCTGAACTGGACGGTCAGTGAGGTTGAATTTGAGCGATATATTCAATCACACATAATAGCCCATCCACCAAAGTGCTCTATTCTTAGGTTGGAAGAGCATTGCATAAGCTTATAATGAACGAGTCACCCCACTTGAATAGTGCTCAACACTGAATAAAGGAGCATTAATTATAATAATACACACACACACACACACACACACACACACACACATATGTATACATATATAAAGAGAAAGAGAGAGAGAGAGGAGGTGGAGAGATAAATAAGAGGGGACGGATTTTTTTCCATTTTTTAGCATGAAAAGTTCACATTCTTCGAACAGTCAATTAGTAACTACGTAAGTCTGCAGTGAAGATTTTACGTTCAGTTTTTATGTTTCTGTTTAATCAACTATTCCTGTCGTGTAATGCAAGTCACTAATAACTGTTAACTGAAAATGTTCAAAAATATCTATTTTTCCATCATAGAATTAAATTTTGTGGTCCTATTACATAAATTACTTTATAGGAATCATCAATTGTGTGCAATTGGACTGTTTTGGGGATTTGAGAAAAAAAACACATATCTAACAATGACTCCCTAGCAGTGCTGATCAACCATGTTTTTTTTCTTTAAATAAATATATATATATATATAAATATATATATATATATTATATGTATTTATACACACACACACATATATATATATATATATATATATATATATATATATATATATATATATACGTGTGGGTGTGTATGCATGTGTGTGCGCGCGTATGTATCATCTGAGTTGACAAGTTGAAATTCAAGTGAAAACAAAAGATATTTCAGAAGAATGGTTACTAATTTAATTAATTATCTATTCATTTAATTATTTCACCTTAATTATATAAATAAGATCAGTATGAAACAGATTTGAAGTACTTGTAATACTATTTGTTGTACAAATCTCTTAATCAATTTATCATATTTATCTTCTAATAATGTTTATCCTTTATTGTTGAATTCTATTTACAGTAATGTTGACTCAACATTTACTTACTAATTTATTGGACATATGAAAATATACAAATTTCGATTTAATTGAAAAATCGGAAATTAACTCAATCTCTATGAGTGATAAATTTAACTTCAATAATTTGCAAGATAAGCAATGAGAAAGACAAAAGAATATTTTTCAAACTGAATAGAAAACGTTCAATGATTTGAACGATCTTCCTTAATCTGGTATGAAAAACCAATTCAATGTCGGATCATAACAGTCTTCGTACAGGGCCATTGGGTCTTTTTGAGTCGTAAGTATGTAACCTATTTATGACGCCGATCATCTTGGGAGCTGATGTTGGTAGATTGTTACATATTCAAGGCAGGATATAACGTTGATCTTTTTTCTCTGGAGGGAAAGTGTCTTCTTGTCCCTTCGAAGTAAATGACATAATGATAGAGGCACTTTCTTTTCTCTCTTTTCGTATCACTTCTCGTGTGTGATTCAATTTGGCAAGTCTTCCTTTTATTTACGGCAGACATGGCTTCCGGTCATTAAGTGTCTTCCGGTTCAGATACGAAAGTCTATTGCATTACAGCCAATTGCATGGGGCTAGTGTATCTCTTCCATCTTTTTCTCTTCTTATCTTCCTTCGTTCTCTCTTTATTTTTTTTTTGTGTTTCTTTGTTTCTTTCTTTCTTTGTCTTTCCCATCTTCTTTCTTGTTCTCTCTCTCTTTCTCACCCTTTCTTTATCAAAATATTTCCCAATTCTAACATGCTCTATTAATCACAGACATTTTTCTTTTTTTCCACATCACCATTCTCTGATGCCTCCCTTAATTCGCTCTTTCTTCTCCTCCCCTGGTATTTCTATTGTATCCACCCCCTTTGTCATATGGCTTCATTCTTCTTTAACCCTTCAACTGAGTGAGCGGTGAAGGGCAATTGTCATCTATTGCAAGATTAAGGATCCAATGTATGAATTTCTTTCATGAACGGTTGGGCTCGTCGAGATGACAAAATCAAACTTCTCCGTCTCTTCTGCATCATCATCATCATCATCATCATCATCATCATCATCATCATCATCATCATCAACAACAGCCTTTCATCGTCCTTCATCACACATACAACTTACCTCAGAATCGTAAGACCTGTCCATCACGGGCTTCACGGAACTGATACTTTCTTAACTTTCCTAGCTCATGACGCCATCTGATATTCTGCCAGAAATAGTTTTGCATGATATCTCAGGGAATCTTATATATTGTGCTGTTTGTAAATTGTGCTCTCAAGTATGTGAGTGACTGGAATAATTAGTCATTGGGTTAGCGAGTGAAGTAGAGGAAGCGTGATTTATTGAGTAAATGGATGGGTTGAAGTGGGAGGAGTGTGCATATATAAGTCTCACAGTGTCCTCCCCTTTTTGTCTTCTTTTAAATGTGGCCAAATTGTTTAAACATCGCTACCAGTGATGGATAGCAAAGATGCTAGATTGTAAGAGACGTTTTGGACTAAAAAATCGCAAAAATCGACATAAGTAGTTAGATACAACAACAACAACAACAACAACAACAACAACAATAATAATAATAATAGTAATAATAATAATAATAATAATAATTGCTTAAAAAACATCGCTATTTTTTTAAAAAGCATGAAACAAAATATTGAAAATTCTTTTGGAACAAAGTTGGAAGGCTTAGATACGACCAAACGAAAAACGCTTATCACCAAATGCTTTTTGAAAAAGCCAAATCTTCCTGAATTTGGCCATACGTTGGACGTAATAACATCCATCTAACTTGTACTTGAATAAATTAATATTTTAATGAAAAGAGTTTTTTTCCTATGACTGTTTACATATCGTACGATATCAACAATGACTTTTCTTACATATTTTGTCTTGAAACTTTCTCTCCGATCACTTTTTAAAATAGCTTGAGCTGAGTAGAAACTTCGAAAAAAATCGATCAAATCAGAATACTTGAATAAATGCAAAATAAATCACCTGATATAGTAGGATTAAGCTCTTCAGTGCTTATCTAGATTTAAATAATCCAGCCGTTATTGACGCGCATATGCTGGTTTATTTTATATAACAAAGTAAAGTTTGAGCATATGTATATATATATATATATATATATATATATATATATATATATATAGCCTTAAAGCACTGAAGCACTGTTCTTTTTTAGATTTTTTATTATATCATTATTATATTATTCATACGGCTTTGTAGACATTAGAAAAAATTTGTTGTCGCATTCATCTGTCAATTAGATCTTCAATCGACAGGAAAATTAGATCTTCGATATTAGAATCCAAGGTTAGAATAAGTATGTTAGTGACATTTTTGCTCAGGGAAAAGATCGTAAAAGATAAACGAAATTAATGGAAATCTACATAGCTGTATGCAGCGCTCCAGGGCTGTGACTGTTGTAAATTGATACTTTGTTTATGAAGAAAGAAGACAAATATGATACAGCTTTGATTTACAAAAGCCGGTGAAACTTTCTAGACAGTCACTTTCTGTCTTTTACGAGACAATAAGATATATCTTAATATGATATTATCCGTCTGGGCATTATTGCTCAAGCGTTGATGAAACTCATATTGAAATAATAGTCATAGTATATACAATAAGTGGCCACCTATATATTACCTGACTGTCGAATGAGGAACTATATTTATGTTATTTTGCAACTTGCATATAGAATTATACATTGTATTTTTCTATTCTGTAACTAGTAAACCGATTTGTAATAAATATTCCTCTTTTAATCCTACAGAGAAAAGGCTTCTTCCAAAGTTGACAAAAGAGAGTAGCTGAAATCTTGTCCGAATCGAGCCAACGTTTCTTTTGTACGAATTCTCGTAATAATTCCATTTTTCATCGTTGGTAAAAAAATTTCGTAATGAATATATTTTTCATCGCTAGTAACTATCTCATAAAAAATGCATTTGTCTTGGTTGGAGACAAAGTTATCTGTAATCAGTATTAGATCCCGTGTGTTCGCGTAGAACTCTTCCTTCTCTTGAATTTGAATGATCCAAAGGTTTGCCAAACACCTTTCACAAACAATACTAAGCTGAGTGAGTTCCAGTGTCTTTCCTTGAGATTCCTTAATGTTGTGCAAAATGAACGCTTACTATAGAGATATGTTAGTATGTTATGAAATACAAGTACTACTATAGTGTATTCGTTGATTTGTGCAAGACTAAACTAGATATCAGTATCTATCAATTAGTCTGTTCTCATATATCTTTATCCATTCAGTATGTCTGTCCGTCAGTTTGTCTGTGTGTCTGTCCGTCTGTGTGTCCGTCCGTCCGTCTGTCTGTCTGTCTGTCTGTCTGTATGTATCCATCAATCTATCTATCTATCTATCCATCTATCTATCTATGTATTTCAGTCTTTTCACATTTATTTCTGACTGTTCGTCTTTCATCTATCTTTCTATCTATCTACCTATCTATCTATCGATGTGGTTAAGTTTTTCCGCCTCTCTTCCAGTCAGTTCATATTCTGTCCATCTATTTCTCAACCCCCGACACACAAACATCTATTTCAATCTATTCATTTCTATTTATATCAGTCTGTTCATATTCTATCCATCTATTTTTCTATCCGTCTATCCTTCTCTCAGTCTGTCTCTCTCCCTGTCGCTCTCTATATATGAATAGGCTAATTTACTTTGATCTGTTCCAATCTAATCTAGTCTGTCCATATCTATTAATCTATCAATCTATCTATCTAAATGAGTTATATATATATATATATATATATATATATATATATATATATATATATATATATATATATATATATATATATATATATATATATATATATATATACGTGACACAATTTCATTTCCCAATTATCTACCAGTCTTATAAAACAGAAAAAACTGTCACATTTATCAGCAAATTAGATCTTCAATCAACCCATGATTTAGCTCTTCAAAATAATATTTGTAAGTCAACATAAGTTTGTTTGTGTTATTTGTGCCGTAGGAAAAAATCATCTGATATAAACACAATTAATATACGCTGTGCTTCAGGGCTGTGACTGCTGCAAAACGACACTTCCTCACAAAAAGACAAAAAAAAAAAAATACTTCGAACGTTATACTGGCTTTGGTTCATGTAATCGATTTGATTTATACAGACAGTCATTCCTTTGCCAAATATTCGAAAAAACAACAACATCGATTTTACTCGACAAATATTCACTTCTTTCGATTGAATACACTTCATTCAATAATGAAAACTAATAAAAATATTAAACATTATACGGTGGAAATCTAAGATCGATATTCAGCCAATAACAACACACTGATTCCCCCTTCTGCATGCATATATATATATATATATATATATATATATATATATATATATATATATATATATATATATATATATATATGTGTGTGTGTGTGTGTGTGTGTATGTGTGTGTGTATATATATATATATATATATATATATATATATTCGTTGTATTACAACTCTTTACAGTGAATATAGACCCGACATCTCAACCAGTACCAGGTCAAAATCATCGCTTCATACTGCGAGGCATAGGCTCTAATCCTACACTATGCGGTACTCAATGGTGTGTAGGACCGAATCAAGCTATCTATTTAATCGAGCACGATTCCTGGTCTACCAGAGAGCTTCATACGAGAGTTGGAAGAGCAATGGATAGTAGCTTATAGCACACACACACACACACACACACACACACACACACACACACACACGCACACACACACACACACATATATATATATATATATATATATATATATATATATATATATTAATATGATAAATTCACGCATTGTATATTGGTGTTAAATAATTACCTAAGAATGAACTTTATCTATTACTTTCATCTCCTCGAGGATATCCTATCATATATACAACGAAAATGAGCATTAAAAGTACTTCGAACCAGTTTTAAAAAAATGAACGAGTGTAAAATTATTTTAGACGCCCCAGGAACCTTCAAAAGCAAGTAGATCCCATTATCCTGAAAAGAAGTGTATACAACTAAAGCATTCTCCCGATAGTCACTTATGAAGCTGAAACATGGAACCTAAACAAGAGATGTACCTGCAACCTGAGAAGCGTGCAACATGCACATGAGACAATCATGTCTAACCTCAAATAGAGAGATCACAAGACAGCACAAAATTTAAGGGGGGGAAACAGCTGTCCAGGACATCACAGAATCTAACTGAAAACTCAAATGGCATGGGGAAGGTCATGTTGCAAGAATGACAGACAACCGATGGGCATCATGATAAACAATGTAGATCCCAAAAGATCAAATTCTAAACGAAGGCTGATAGAATACAAGATGGAGAGAAGAACGGGACAAATTTTGAAAATACTGGCTCTGCAACGCCCACAATGGAGGAGTGTGGCGAATCCTAGAGATCGTTTATGTCCAACGACGGACGTTAAGAGACTGATGATGATGATGATGATGATGATGATGATGATGATGATGATGATGATGACTTATATCGTGGCCTAAAGATCGGGTGATACAACTTTAAGGTGGAGGGAGTATATCTTGTGAAATAAACTAAGTGTCTTGGTTTTACTTAGCTTGATCAGCCTGATCTTTGCTTGTTGATAAGAAACTGATTTTATTCCTACTTATCGAGTATCAAGCATCCTGTATGAATTGATGATTCCAAGGCTTGGGATGTGTTCTTGTATGATTTGTGTGCCTTTTGCAGTTTTACTCCCATAAGCCGTTGGCCATGAGATATTTAAAAAAAAATCTGCTGATATTGATGACTGTAAAAAAAAGAAACAATTATATATATATATATATATATATATATATATATATATATATATATATATATATATATATATATATTTATGTATATATATATATATATACATATATATGTATATATATATATGTATATATATATATTTATATACATATATATATATATATGTATTGTGTATAAAGAAAATGTTGAAAACAAAGACAGAATGCAGATTATTCAGGTAGGTTTTTACAGTTTTACACACACACACACACACACACACACACACACACACACACATATATACGTATATATATATATATATATCAATGATAATCAATAATAAAAAGTACCACATTATTAAAAGTATATGTATAAATATGAATGTATTGATAAAAGATTTAGTTTTTTATTGTTTGCAAACTGAAATAGATGCCACTTCAAATGATATATATATATATATATATATATATATATATATATATATATATATATATATATATATATAGTCTTGTATTAATTCATCTATCCATATCACTAGCCTCATTGTGGTTCTTATCATTAGTTATTATTGATATAAACACAACATCTACGCACACAACCCCCTCCCCCAATATATATATTTATATAAACATGTGTGTGTGTATGTGATTACTGATAATAGGAATGACAATGGGTCCAAATGTATTAATCGATGTATTAATATTAGTTGTTACGTATTTCATCATATATCCTAAAGGTGTGTCTGGATCTAATTGGCAATTTCCATAATATTCACAATCAAATCCAAATCAATGGCTGTTGAACAATCATAACAAGTCAACAACTGAAATAAAAACTCGGTTAATAACACAACATTTGTTGATGGAAGATGAATCGTTTGATTTACCTTTTTTTTTTCATCTCGGTGAATGTTTAGTTCGAAGCGATTACCAACAAGTAATCCCTTTTTCTTTTGCTGATTGCCGAAGTTAAGCAATGACGAGCCAGGTCAGTGCATAGATTGGTGATTGAGTTTATCAGTTGCCGTAATCTGCTTGGGATTATGGTGACGCTTTTGTGTGGCAATCCCATCAATCCTCGTTGATGAAAGATGCATTCGTCGATTTTGACTTTCTATCAGTTTTTAACGAATGAATTTGAAGAAAAAGACAGTCAGATTTAGAAGGAAAACTGTTGATTTGGCATCATTGAATTTACAACGGAGCACGTGACTTTTGGATTAGTTCCTCACAAGAACGTTCTACTGTATTGCTTGACTCAACAACCCCTCTTACTGCTGGCGGCTTTCAGTTGAAGATCAAAAAACAGAATGGATCGTTTGTTTCATGATGTGAGAGGTATTGAATATGACGAAAAACTGATGTTTACCACTCTACAGATTTTAGATACAAAGTTTTGGAAGGGATATCAATACCTATAAAATATGGAGAAATCTTCTTGCTATACATAACTTGTTTGTTTGGCAACACTTAAATAAACAATAAAATCCCTCATCCACTAATCAGAACGTGTATTTTTGTTCAAGGCAATGGCTGCAAAGAAAAAATCATGCGGTAGAGAACTCGATGATGCGTAAATGCAATAGCAAGGCATCTGCCACTTGAATACTCCTAAGGTGATTTGAATTTAGGGATTTTTTTATCTGTTCTGAGAACATTTTTATTCAGTTGATGATTAGTACTACATATCTTATTTAGAATGTCTTGAACTTTCCGCTTTCCTTGGGGACAATCAGCTCCCGTTGCTATGTCTATACCGACGACGCTGGAGTGCTTCCGACGCCGATGGTTATATACTGTTGTACGATCGAATAGTCAAAACACTTTTAGAGAAATAAAATTCTCTCCGATTAGGTTTACTTTTTATTTGTATCGTTTCGAGACAAATAATTGAATAATATCAACATTTTGCATTTGAGTCCCTCAATCACAAGGGTGAAGGAAAATTTTGTTAATCTTGACATTTTTTTTTGCCTGTTTCCCGCAATAGCAGACCATCGATGGACCAAAAGTTTATGTAGATCAACCCTGAAACTCCCTCTTGTTATAGATGTTTCAAGACAAGTTTACACGCTATACTATTGAGAATAATTGTGTGTTCTGCTCACTGACATTTTGCCTGGAGCTAAAGTTTCTTTTTCTGTCAGTAGACCTGTGTTTCTCGAACAAAGTGCTGTTACACAAAAATGTGTTGCAACTATTTTGTAAATGTTTTGTGTAAATATCAAAAACTTACAGTCCTACGAGTTATAGAATGACAATATAGTACTCAACTAACAATTTATTTATGAAGTTAGAGTGTGAGTAACTGGAGGGTATGAAGGCTCTATGATACGACCCCTTCATTCAAAAGCACGGACATTTTATAGAACAGCTGGTGCAATATTTTTGGTATCAGCTTGGGTAAAGAAGTCGTTATAACGACGTTAAAATTGGCATTCAATCGCCTTCATATTGAATAAGAGTTGTCCCCCTTCTTCTAAAAGTAGGAGACAACAAAACACACAAAATCAGTGAACTATAACACGGTACAGTTATGACGGATATGACTATTTATCCCATTGATTTTAGAAGATCATACATCAAAAGAGTTTGATAATCATGGCATAGAAAAAGATTCCAGTCAGAGGGTCAAATTTTCAGTTCTTATTGTATACGGCGTCAACTATCACACGTCATTGTTTATGAGAAGTGTCAAGGGGTCAGCAGTTTGACAGGTATTCATTTGCTGAATCTCTTGTTTGGATACTGCTAATGATGAACATTCAATAAAAGTTACCAGAAATATGTATATTCTTTTTTTAAGAATGGACGGAGATGCTTTGCTTCCAATTTCCATAAAAGTTAATGAATATTTTTTCAAAATCTAATATACATATATATAAATAAATATACATATATATATATATATATATATATATATATATATACATATATATATATATATATACATATATATATATATATATATATATATATATATATATATATATATATATATAGAGAGAGAGAGAGAGAGAGAGAGAGAGAAAGAAAGAAATAGATAGATTGATAGATAGAGAGAAACAGAGAGAAGTAAGAAGATATATGGATACAAACATGATATTATGAACTAGGAATCAATGGCATATATCGAATTCTCATCATTCATATCAGTAGTGCGCATGCGTATGTCTCAGTCTATGGATGGACAGAAGTATTCATGGAAATCTGTTTTAGATTTGATCGAGAGGTGTGATTTCTTCTGACCAAACCACTCGATCTTATTGCAAATGGCGATGAATTCATTCTATTATTTGCAGTTCACATCACTTTTTTTCAATCTTCTACCAGCTAAGAATTTCTTTCTGCATTCTTTTGTCTCTCAATCTCACATACACACCAGTGCACTTGAATGCAACTGCACACACACGCAATACACACGGACACACACGCGTTACACATACTTATATACATACATGCACCCACACACATACATCAGTACAGTCACACATACACACATACACACAGGTATATATATATATATATATATATTTACATATATATATATATATATATATATATATATATATATATATATATATATATATACTTGTATGTTATATGTAAAAGTATATCAACATGCATTTACGGTAAATACTAATGATATATATATATATATATATATATATATATATATATATATATATACATAAACTTTTGGAAATATATGAATGAATTACACTGAAATATTTTGCTTGTGATATTTCATCAGTATATATATATATATATATGTATATATATATATATGTATATATATATATATATATATATATATATATGTATATATAAATATATATCTATAATACATATGTATATATATATATATGAGCAAATGTATATCCACGAATAATCACACACACGCATACACACACATGAAAAAATATATGCATAAAAGACATTTGTAAAAATCCAAATACATTCATTCACACTTAAAGAAATGGATGTACATGTATCTAACAAATGGATATAGAATCTATTAGTACAAACATGGTTACAAAAATAAACTTGAATGCGCGTTCCAATTCATCATTCGAAATGCAGTTATATGCGTACGCCAACAGCATCTGAAAAAAAAAGAAGAAATAGATAAATATAGACCAAAACACGTATTTGTGTGGATGTGTTTGTGAATGTATATTCAAAGAAATATATATTTAGTATTGAGAGAAAAACCAGCTAAAATAATACGATAACAAGACATTAAAAATCTCCACGTCTTGATTATCATGTCTAAACATATTGTTTTTCACCGGTGCACACCGTTTCCGACCCTATTTGCTTCCTGTCTCACTTTTTCCTTCCTCTTCCCCCCTCTCTATACGTGTATTTTTCCTACTCTCTTATTGAACTACAGATAGTGAGACACAGAAACGATAAAATAATGATGTATTGGTAAAGGCAGTAACATGTATTAATATTTTGATTCTTTTCCCCCTTCTATTAAAATTGTATATGAGTTTGTAAACACGTCTCATAATACTTTGGCGGAACAGGAGGTACAGAAACACTGACAGAAGTAAGAAATCCCTTATTCGAGATATTTATTATCTCAAACTAAAGATCCTCTATCAAAAATTATTTTGAAAAAAAACAAAAGAAACCCAAACGTATTAACACAAGATTAGGGTATTTTTCGTCTAAAATGACCAAGAAAACCCTGAAAAACATTTTTTGGGGAAACAAAAAAGAAAACAAAGACACAGTTTTCAGATGGTTTACTCCTGTGAATTTCCGAGGTTATAGCCTGATAATGTGATCAGGAGCGTTTGTTCACACACACACACACACACACACACACACACACACACACACACACATATACATAAGCAGGCACAGGGACATATATATATATATATATATATATATAGACGAGCAAAGAGAGAACAATCTATTGCCCTCTTGGCTGGTTGGACGGGCAAGCCTTTTATAGTGCTACGGTGATTTTTTATATATATATTGATAAATAGATGGATAAATAGATAGATAGATAGATAGATGGATATACTTTGGAATTG
>OY735221.1:1513279-1538279 GCA_963457665.1 Thysanoteuthis rhombus
TGTGCATATGTATGTACAATCGTGCCTCTATATGTATTGGCATATGCAGTGAAGAGTACACAGGCCAATTCATCAAATATTTGCATTGGAAATCTAACCCCTTACTACACATTTTTGGGGAGGGTAATTTTAAAAACTTTCTCGTTCAAAACCATCCCTGTTAATAACCAAAACATTTGATGGACATAGCTCTAGCCGTTATGGAGTTTTGTATTCACTGACTGATTGACAAAAATTTGCTGAATTGCAGTGAGAAGAAAAATGTTCATGTGAATGTGAATACTGCCTGACACAGACAAAGAACTGATTCAGCACGATTTTTTTTATTAACAGGTGTATTGGCATTTTTTGCGAGACTACTCAACGACAGACACAATCAAGCGAGGTAATCATGTTATGTTCTCTGAAGTAGACTTGACGGGGGATCAAACCTTATCCTCGGAAAATTGGATGATCAAATAATTCTCCTTGTAGTACCTTTTTAATTTGCATATCATATTTTTTTAATTCGCAGGTTCACTTTTTTCCATACTTTATGATGGCAAATTTATTGAAACCGTACTATTTGAGTGCACTGTAATAATAAGAGTCTACGGTATATTAGTGTGTATATTTCGTCATGAGTTTTGATATCTCACTGCATTCCATGACTTCTTCAATATTGAACATTGAGGGAAGAATCACTCAAGTTTTTGTCTCAGGTGGAAAAAAAACGGTGCCTATCATACAGTATAGGGGACTGTTATCCCCTTATTTATTTTTAAAAAATCTCAATTGGATACTTCGTCCAATAAAATTTTGCATTCAAGTTTGTTGAGGGACCCTACACAGAGAATGGTGAGTTATGGTCGATGTGATTGTTTCTTCACATTTTATAGGCAGAGTTTTTGTCAACGATTTAGGTAATTGTGACCAGTTTTGTTGGAATTTTGCTATATTGTTGACAAATCCCAATGAATTGAAAATCAGTAAGTTTAAATCAGTCTGTTCCTTTAAAAATTTTATATGTAAAATAGCATAGGTCAATATGCAAAAATATTGAACTTAGAGACTACTGAATTGATTAGAATGACAATTATGTGACAGGTTCTTAGGCAACTAATTACTGAAAATCTATACAGTTTTTTAGAATCTCATGATTTGAATAAAATTATTTAGGTATCTCCGAGGTAAACACTAATTGCCAATTTCTCTCTTTCGTGTTCAACCGTTTTCTGATAGGGAATTTAATACTTTTGGGATTGTTGTTTCTTTTCCCTACTGATAGGATGTAAAAAGATATAACAGTATCCACTTTAATCTTGATTGCATCAACTCTCAGTCGTTGTGATATGGAAATACGAAGTTTGTTTAGTTTCAAGTCCGCGTGGTTGACTGTCTATGCATCGTGCACACCGGCCCACTAATGACAGTTGATTATAAAAAAAATTAAATATTTACTCCGTACGATGGCTAAAAAGGACATTTTTTCCCAATCCCTCAACATACGCTTTTTGAGAGAGCCGCTTTAAAATGAATGTAAGTTTATTCTAAACTGTTTTTTTGGGGCTGGGAATACTTCACACCGGTTCAGTAGCCAATATCAAACAAAATTTGGCAGAAAAAAATTAACTAATTGATCTCCTTTTTTCCCAGTATCTTCCATTAATTACTCCCAGCATGGCATGCTGCCAATCGACTTCGGTTACATAATAGTTTTTAATAGAGACTAACAAGACTTCTTCAATTTCCTGCCCATTCGACAAATATTTCATCGCAAGTGCAATATATATGTATATATATATGTATATATATATATATATATATATATATATATATATATATATATATATATATATATATATAAATACACACTGTAAATAACACATACACAAATGTGGTATGTCAGGTTCTTTGTAGGTAGTATGTGTGTATATAGTACTTATATTTGTGTGCAGATGTGTCATGATTGTGAACGTTTTGTGTGATGCAAATGTTCATATAAGTATGCATGTGTTTGTGGTATGCAATTGTGTGCATATTTTACTTTCGATGATAAGTCGTGATAACATCCTTTTTTATACAGTAATTTTAGTTTCTTTTCAGATACGGCAAATGAAAAAGGAAAAAAGCATTAAACAACCTTCCAATATAAAATCCTTTGCTCGAAGACTAAAACACTTAGATACCTGTGAGAAATGTAAGTCCTCATGCAGATTCAGGGTTCATCAAAATAGGCACATTTTTTTCATAATAAATTGTATAAAGGAGCTTGAATACCAGCCCTATGGTCGGAATTTTGTAGCCAGTCCTAGCAGGAAGCTGTGATGGGGCCTACCGTCTTTAGGGCTACCTCCATTCTATATCACTGAATACAGTTCAACATTTTGGGATGTTTAAAGGTCATATATCGATAAACATAATCAGACTCTTAGTATTACCGATATGTATGAATAAATTATAAATTATTAGAACATTATTACAGGACTGCAATTCACACACACACACACACACACACACACACACACACACACACATATATATATATATATATATATATATATATATATATATATATATATAGTAGCAAAAATGCATGCTCTGTCTAGAGGAAAAGCTCGCGATAATTTTCTTAAGAAAAAGCAACCGCCAACAACAATAAATTTATTGATTGATACACAAATACGAGATACAACGATATACTTAATACACGGAAACAATATAAGCATTTGTATGGGCGTGTCTATATGTGTGTGAAGTGTGTATATGTTTGCATGAGTGTGTGTATATATACATGTGTGTGAGTCCGTGTGAATATGTGAATATGCATGAATTTATAAGAAAAAGTTTAAGCGAATCTTTGATGTTGTATGCAGAAGGATATATTAGAAATATGCAAAGGAGATCAGATGGAGAAACTCACTCACGATATATCCGAAGTTTCCCTTTTGATTCTCTTTAGTGGTTAACAGTTACGAGAATAGCATTTCTATACGAATATATACAAGTCCACTACTATTCTCAAACGAGTATGTATGTTTGAGCAGTTACTAATACTTAAATCACTCGTACATGGATAAGAAAAAAATTCAAGTCGACAAAACATGTCCGTCGTCGTTCTTCAACGAAATGTACCCGAGAGACAAGCTGGTACCGGAATACACATTATATATATATATATATATATATATATATATATATATATATATATATATATATATATATATATATATATATATGTATATATGTATATATATATATATATATATATATTTGTGTGTATTTGTGTGTGTGTACATATGAGTAAGAGTTTATATGATGATTGAACTGTTTGTGCTGTTAAAACGTCGTCTCGGTTGATCCTTTCTATGGCTTTCTTCAGGTATGATATTCAAATGCAATAATGCTAAACATAACTTTCCAATAATGGTAGTAAACAGAATATTATAAGGCACAATTTGCAAATGTGCATGTGTGTGTGTGTGTGCGTATATTGTATTTGTACGTATATATATATATATATATATATATATATATTTATATATATATATATATATATATATATATATATATATATGTATATATTTGTTAATGAGTATAGATATGCATTGATTACTGCAGCTAATTTTTCAAACTTTTTTTTACTGTTTAAAACTACTATATTCTAGATCCGATCGTAATATAACGTTTCTCCCAGACTTCACCCAGTTACATTAATTTAACCTTACTAGATCAAAATCTGCACCAATCCAAACAGTAGCATTCAAGTTATCCAGTGGTTTCTTTGGTCTGACAAGGCTATCTGGTGAAACTATCACCACAATTAGATATTCATATCCATACTTCACTTTCCACATTGTCTTCTCTCTCTTTTTATATTTATGTGTGTGTGTAACTATGTGTTAATGTGTGTAAGTGCGCTCGTATGCGTGTGCATCTTAACTCCTATGTAGACATAAGAATGGATGTGCGTAGCAACACATCCACTACGATCAATCTAAAAATTATCGATATGTATATCTTTGATCACCCAATTCACACACATTTGATACATACTCTGTTGACTACTAAGAAATAGTGTAAAGGATACACAAAAGGACGTGGCCAAATCTTAAACGCTGTCTGCCGATTTTGTTTCCTGTGCCCATGAAGTTTACACCATCAATAGCAGTGTAATGTAAGGAATGTATCACTGGAACGATAGGAAAGTATGACAATATTCCACACATATACTACTTAGCAATGTGCAGATATCCTCCGTCACTGTAAGGAACGTAACTGACGTAGTGAAATAGAATTCTATTCATGCAACTGATGTTATGAAATAGAATTTCATTAATGATCTGATGACGTAATAAAAATACTGAATGATTGAATAATATAAAGTAATAAGAACAAATACAAAAACAATTTCAATTTTGCTCAACAGAACCAGTCTGTTCTCCATGCTCATTTTAATGTGAATCTCTATTATGAAAGTATATAAAATGCAATGTGTGTAGAAAGCTATTCCCTTATCTCACTGCATTGCAAATCTCTGTCATAAAGATACTTGAAATGCTATGTGTGTATCAATTCATTCCGACATTTTTTTAAGCATTGGTACTCTAGCAATCAATGGAACCGACCTTAAAAAACACAGAAAAAATAAATACTTTATAAAAATTGCTTCTATTTTTTTATGCCATAGTAAAATATTGCTTGTGATAAAATACAAATGGGTGGCGTACATAACACTGCGTAGACTTTGCTTTTCCTATTTCGTTCCTGGGTAAGAAGTTTTTTTTTCTGATTAATCACATCTGAAGAGTATAGAAAATATCTTGTTTTCTATTCAAACCTTGGCTTTCGCAACCAGAACAGTGATAATTTGAAATCTACTCATTTACCAAAGGACAATGGGTGAATCTGCACATTTTGATCCTTTAAAGTAAGAAAAACAGCTAACTTTGAATATCACTATTTTAACCACAAATGATGGGTCTGATGTGTCTGATTGATATTTTCTATACCTTTCAAACATAATTTATCTTTAAAAAATAACACTCATCTGCACTGTGTAATCAGTCTACGCTTCTCTCCTTACAATATTCATCCGACTTTTTAAAGTATCTCGCGTTTCAGAAATAGGATCCGTAGGTTGGTTGGTCCATCCCCAATATGTTAAAAATCGATTTTCAGTTCATGGCAGAAAAATCCTTTTGCCCTTCATCGATCACTAACTCGATATCAAACGATATTTGATAATTTTTGCCCCTCCATGTCAAATTTCAGAAGAGGGATTCAATATACTTTACAATCAAAATGCTGTACTTTACTCTCAGTGCATGATCATTTGAAAGAGCATTATTCAGATAATAAAAGAAATACTCTGATGATATCATGAAATTTTGGAGAGCACAACGATCTGAACAGACATTCTTCCTTTAGGAAGTTATTTTTTTTACCTTACCTTACATTGAATGTGAATCTTCTTCGACCGTCGCAGGAGAATTGTGTAAGTACTGTCAGGTGAATTTGGACACATCGTTGGACCAACGACCTTTTTGATATTTGCTTGAGTGAATATTGCCAGGCAATTTTGAATGCACTATAGTCCTCTTATCGTAGAAAATTCGTACATTACACGTTGGTTATTACGAATATTGGTAATTTGAAAGTTCTGTAATAACGAAGAGGCTTAATACGAGGTGAATTAATCATAGGTAACCAATTGTGAAGAAAAAAATGATTTATATTTATTTCCATTACACGGTTTTATGCAGGTTCCAGATCTGCAAATAAATTGAATGAACCTATAGACGTGCAAAAATGTAAAACAACAGTGCTGTTTGAATGTGTATGTTTTTAACAGTGCTGATATAACTCGTACTTTTACAAGAATTGACTGTATATCGATTTTTTTTATGTTGTTTACTTCAGCAGAGAAATGAGAACAGCAATACACAGTTGTATTCCCAATGAATTTCTGTAAAGAACAGATACAATTCTATCTTTTTTATTGATATTTGCCTAAACGAATGTGGCCTCCATTTGACAGGAGAAATAAAAATATAAAGACAATTACAAATTGAAATAAAAGTCTCTCGGCTATTTTCTTCTGCAAGTGGAACCAAGTTATAAACTCTGCGATATGATCATATGATACTATATCATCGCGACCCGAAGTGGTATTCCCTTGGAGGCAATAGATTCTTGGAACACTGCTCGCCAATATGTTAGATATGATTTATATCGAATAATTGTCGGCATATTCATAGAACAAAACTTTATCATCAGAATCGTTCATTCATTCTTTTCTTATCGCTCGCAGACAGACCAGCCAGGGATCTCAGAGGGTAAGGGGGCTTCAGCTTGCGTTATTGAACGTAGAGATTGGTCTCCATCTCTGGAAGATTAACGGGATCACCACAGTATTCCCAGACAGTCACTCATATCGGTATCAATCAGGCTCAACGTTGATTGACTCTGATAATACTTCGCCCATCGTCATCTGACAGAATCTCCAAATTATTCTCCTTATAACTGAACAAAAAAATCTAATTTTTCATCAAACACGAATTACCAACAGTTTTTGGAAGGTCTTGGTAAAAAACGCTGACTGTGTCGTTTATATTTATTGACGTCTTCATCGAATTGATGGATGACTTGGGTAATGATTGTGAGAAAAGATTATTTAGCAAAGATCTCTTTCAACCTGGAAATAGCTCAGGGAATAGAATGGAATGAGTTTTGCAAATTGTTTTCAAAAGGTTGATATGCAGCCTGGGATAGGGGAAAAAAATAAGATTTCGGAATTGGCTGTTTTTACTTTATATTTGTTTAGAGTAATTGATTTCTGAAATAATGTGCGTCAATCTTAAAAAACATCAACTAATACTGTCACCAAAAATGTCAACATAGGTTTCTTCACTTTGTAAGTTGGTCTCGCTGACTATGAATGTATCATGCATGCAGGCTGCATTAACAGAGCTTGAAGGCTCAAAATTTAAGATTCAAAACTCCTTTTCATTGTTGCAAAACATTTTCTCTTCAATTCTTTGTAAGTCCTACCCTGTATTAGGTTTTTTGTGGGAAAATTGCAATGTGTGTCTATGCTAAATTGATCCCTTAGATTGAGTCCGGCTGCATGCACGGTATTTTTTTCTGATCACGGCCAAACAAAAGGCGAAAGAAGTAACTTCTTAACAGATCATTCCTCTTTCCAGTTCTTTGATTGATCACCACTAATGAGGCATGCTGCCAAAAGAAACATTGGTCACAGGAGCATTTCTGTTGAGTGACTAACCAGAGCTCTTTTGAGTAGGCTTCACCTTGAATCATTATTGACATGTTGCTGTCGGCAATGTCATAATCTGAATCGTTCATTCATTGACTCGTCGCTCACTGCCAGGCCAGTCAGGGTGTTTGAGGACAGTGGAGGAGGGTACTTCTGGTTGTGTATTTGAGCTCAGTCGACATATTTCCTCCTTGAGGCTCAATATACGACCCCAAGCAGCTTATAACACCTGGTAAGCTATGTTATCATTCAAATCATTCATGTAACGCTAGTTGACAGCTGTTTCTGAGGTGGTCTTTGTCGATAAAAGTTTATTGTCGTCGTTCAAACTTATACCTTCTTTTCAAAGGTATGTAAGTGGATGTAAGAAGTGCTTTTGCGCTGGCTACGGCATCAACTTACCCTGCTTTGTTTTTACAATTGCATTAATTTACAATTGCTTACTTGGTCTGTTTGTGGTACGTGAAATAGATTCAGAGGCGACTAGCACTTGGTTAAAATCCATGTCTTCCCATTAGGGAATTAGTGAGTTGAACATGAACCGTCTTAGTTGGAGTGTGAACTTGTCTTACCAGGCCCTTTCTCTGCACTGTTACTCAAGCGGTCACAATGCACCTCCACACAAAGTTGATGGATGATTTCGTTAATGGAGGTAGGGATTGAATAATTCACGGTTAAATCGCATTTATGCTGTCAATGGCTCAGGAAATAGAAAAGCAGAACGTCGAATGAGTTTTTGCAAATTGTTTTCCTCAGATTTATTTGTAACCAGGGATTGAGAACTAGCAACGATTTGAAAGCTTGGCTTGATAATAACAATCAGCAGGGGTTTCACTTAATATACCAGTTGGGGGTTCTTATACTCAGAAGCTTTTAAGATTGAGAAAATTTCATTATTTGTCGAAAGAATGAGGGCACGATAGTGTTAATAAAAGAACCCTATTGTTGATAAGAAAAAAAAAAAAAGATTGGAATAATACTATGAATCAAGACACACATAAATAGACAGATATCTATCTATCTATCTATCTATCTATCTATCTATATAGATATATATAGAAAGAGAGAGAGAGAGAGAGAGAGAGAGAGAAATGAGGGGGGAAGACATTAGGGGACAATGAGAGAAAGATTGTTGAAAAAAGGTTTACTATGTATGATGCATCAACCAATTTTACGGCTGAAAGGAGAAGTCATTTAAAAGAAATGCCTAAATTAAAAATCGTTCTCATGAATACTTGATGAAATGCATCAGTCATGGTTACCTAAATACGGTAATTCAGAGATGGCAACCGGTTCCCACAGACATAGATTTTTTTTATCAATACATTTTAGGATCATCTACTGATCATAGTCCCCTCGGATAGCATAATGGTTGTTACAAATGGTCTTGGGTCTGCTTCTTGGTAGGCGCAAAGAGTGCCGGGAACTCTTCCGTAAGACAAATATATCGGTGCACTCAGCAGCTAAATGGGTACACTCTAAGCTGCGTGATTAGAGTGAAAGTGTCCTTTGGCTGGACTTGCATTCTGTCAAGGATGTTGTCAAAAATAAATTGTAGGGATAAAGTCTCGGTTATGACCAGACTTGGGATTGTACGGGCCATTAAACTGACGCATGCAATGGAAACCGGGACTTCGTCACCGGTCGTCATGACGTGATGCACTAATTGGACATAGCTTCCCCACCCCAGGGAAGGATTTGACGTGAGTGTTAATAGGTTGTACTTTTGCAGACTGGCCCATAACGAGGGAAAATATGGATACATATCTTTCTTAAAGGTATTACAGCAATTGCACGATCGGTTGTCTGGTCGACAATAATTATGTTACTGTCGGCTATATGTAAAGAATATCTCACAACTTTTAAATATTCCACCACCGCCGTAGTTTCAATTGATAAGTGCTGATACTTACATTACCTGTATCTGTTCCCTGTTACTGAATTTGGCAGATATTCTGCAAGCTTAAAATGATCGTTTGTTTGTGATAAGTAAAGTTGAGATAATATTGTTGGGTGTTAACTCTATAGAACTGCTTATTTAGTTTTCTTTCACTGATCCCTACCATTTTTCGAAATGCCATCCTCCCAGCACCTTTTAAAAAGATTTTCTATTTCAATGAATCTCCTAGGGAATTGATTGCTGTCCATCAAGAGAATTATGTAAGTATCATTCTGAAAGTGAAATTTTTCCCGAGTGATGCAGATGGTGGTCTAGGGTGATTTCTTGCACGGTTCCTCTTTCTTTTGAAGATTTATTCGAAAACTATGCTCAGCATCACCCATTGAGATCGTAAGGCAGCACGTTTGAAACGAAACAGGAGTCAGAATCATGATAGAAATTAAATGATCCTGTTGAAAGAATGTCAGGCGATTTCTAGATATGGAGACTAACAACGTTGATCCCTAGATCACATGCAAAATTGCAACCGACAAAAAATAAGGCGACAGAACGTACTATGTAAGTTTTGGATGTAATGGCCCTGTGGTACCCCCTAGTAGAGATGTTAAGGAAATTTTTAGGAAGGTTTATGTCCAAAAACGGACGCTAGAAGGCTGATGATGAATGCATATGTTTCGAGATCAAGCATCACTGTAGATCATTTTTGTTTGACATTATTCTGATTGAGTATTATATATATATATATATATATATATATATATATATATGTATATATATATATATATATATATATATGTATATATATATATATATATACATATATATATATATATACATATACATATATATATATATATATATATGGGAGAGGGACAGGGAAAGACAGGAAGAGAAAGAGAAAGAAAGAAAGAGAAAGAAAGAAAGAAAGAGAGAGAGAAAGAAAAAAAGAGAGAAAGAGAAAAAGAGAAAGAGAAAGAGAGAGAGAGAGAGAGATCAATGTATTCAATGTGGAATGGGAGGATGATCAATGTAAGATTAGATGATGAATCCTCCCGAGGCAAATCTTTTTCTTCGTAAGGTTTGTTGACAATAAAAGGAACAACTTTCCCTGAATATCCAATAAACAAAAAAAGCGAGAGTTCCATCACAGGTAGACAAATAGATAAATGTGCTGTAGATGGACAAATAAACAGACGTGTGCACACAATCTTTGTACAAATAAGTATGTTGACCAACGGCAAGATGTGCTTTCATTGCTATATACAAAACTTCATTGACACAGACACGTATAGACTTAGTCTTTCACTATTGCCCGTCACTCGTAGCAAGGTCACTCAGAGGCTGGGAAGGAGACTCACAGGGATAGACCAAACAAATTGATCAAAAGAGTGGATTAGAACCAATATGAAATTGAACAAATGATTTAAGAAAAAATGGAAAAAAGTTACTTTCAAACTAAAGGAAATGTGGCGAACCTTGGTAACGGTTGATACATAGCGACTGATTTTAAGAGGATGCTTCTACTGATAATGATGATGATGGTGATTATGATGATGATTAAAGAAGGTAATATCTTGTGAAATCGAATACCCTCTGAGGTCAATTAACGTTTAAAATGAGGAGAGATAACCGATGTGTCCCTATTGTAAAGTTTAATTGCTTCTTGTCTTATTGAATACTCTGAGGGTCACAAACCATTCTTCCAGGCACAGTTATCTCGATACTAATTTTACCAGTTTCTTGGGACATAAGTGTGGGCGTACAAAATAGAATACACTGGGAACAAAAATCCACGGGAAAGTGTCATTTTCTGTTAAAGAAGACAAATCTATCCATCTAAATCAGGGTCAGGGTTCAGATTTATCCGTCTTCAGTGCATTTAGAACTTTCTATTTGCCTAGCTACTAGGATAGTTAAATATATATTAGGTGCTACTGGAAACTCCACTGTATTTGAATTTCAATGTAAACTACTCAACTGTTGTTTAGCAAAGAATCAAACAAAAGATTTCATTTCAGAATAAACTTGATCAACAGTCTGGACTCGTTTTCTTTACATTTTGACTTTTAAGGAAGCGTGTATTCGAGATAAAGAACTATCTTCTTAAGAGACTTTTGGTTTTTTGAAAACGTTCATCCCTTATTAAGTTTTTTGTGAGTGTCAATTTACAATGTAAGTGTTGCTTAATTTTCAAGTGACCACTGCTCGCCAAAAGGTGAGGGAGGTAACTTTTTCATTGATCAGCCCGTGTTCCAATTTTTTAATTAATCACCTCCAATATGGTATACTGCCAAAAAACATTGGTCTGATTTTCTTTTCCATTAGGAGACTCACCAGATCATTTTTCATTATCAGCTATCAGAGTTCATTGTTGGACTTGTGCTTTTACCAAACTAAATGTTATACCTGTGAGTCGATGGGCCTCTTCCAGCAACGTTGGCCTATGGTGAATTGGCAGTAGGAATAAATGGTTACCGCTCTAATTTCAGGACATTAATTCAAAGTGAATGTAGACTATCTCAGCTGGTGTTTAAACTCGCAACGCCGAATCCATTTCCTCTACTGTGTACTTGCTCAGTCATTCGTTTTTTTTAAAAATCAGCCGACCTGCGAACCTTTCTTTCAAAATGTATTGATTATAGTAGATCTTATAGTCATTGCACTACCTTTCCACAAGCATAGAATACGATAGAAGGTCGATTGTATTGCTGGGGTTCCTGCACCAAAACCCAGGATCAGCGCATGCTCACAATACTTAATATCACCAATGAGTCACCCATCTCAGTACTTATCAGACTCAAAGCTGCATAGATTAGGTGATTGAACGGTAACTGCAGTTTCCAGTGTGATTTGACCGTTAGGTGATCGGTCCAGTAGTGATTTTATTGATAGTGATGGTGAGGTGTCACTGGTGGATATGTGTTATGGATTGCATTCAACTGCCTTTTGTCGGATAAGGATCATTGAAGTTCTCTGATAGATCCTTTTCTCGATTAAAGTAGAGTCTCTCATTGTGATGGAAAATCGGACAATCGATCACATTGAAGGAATATTGAACGTTGCATGCATACAGCAAATCTGAGAAAGAGACTGCACTGCAGTGATTATACTCGGTGTAGAAATGAATTTAATGATGATATTAGAAAACGAGTCAATTTGCAGAATGAGGTACACATAGAGGAGAACTCATTTGTAACACAATAATCCAACTATTTAATGAACAATGTGATTTAATATGTTTCCTGTGCGTAAAAATAGATTCTTTACCTGAATGTATAGACTCTTCTTAAAGTAAAAAAAATGCATGCAAGGATATTTCATAAACAACATTTGAAACAATGGACCTTGCACTCGAACAAATTAAGTCATTTTTCAATTAGAAGTTCAGTTTAAATTGATACTTGAACATATGTTTACACTTTTAACGGCTTTGAAGGAGTGAACTATTAAGTTTCAAAATAATCAAGAGAAATAAGAGGGAATCATGCTCAATACAGCTCAAAGAGATTGCAAGACAGCGTAGTATATAAGAAAACAAACGGATTATATAAACGATTAAAAAACTCAGATAAGCAAATGACTGGTTATGTTGAAACTATGTCAAACAAACACTCAGAACATTGATCCCTAGGAATCATATGCGAAATTGAAGCCAACAGAAAATAAGATGGTCAGACGAACTAGATGAAGTTCAGAAAGTACACAACGTCCGCATTAAAAAAGTCTGGCGAAGTGGGGGAATGTCTATGCGCTATGAAAAATATGAAGGGGTGCTGTTACTGCTGATTAACTTAACAATTTCCAGTAGATAAAAAGTAACCATTAAAGAAAAAAACTAATAACTAAACGCCGGAAAGCTGCAACTACCGCTTATTATAGAAAAAATACAATGTAAAGAAAAAAAGTGGGTTCACAGTAAATGACCTCTTGAAAGTTGATAGGAAAGAGAATATTGTCAAATTACCAGACTCTTCCGGAGTTGGGAGGGATGTCATGATACAGTACTTTGCTTCCATCGAACCCGTTTAGCGCTGATTTGCCAAAATGATTCTTTTTGAAAATATTTTCCAAGAGAAATTCTGTGGCAACAAGATGAAATACACGCACAGATCTAACTCTGCTTGTTATTGTTCAAAAACAACATCATATGTTTAAAGATAACAAAAATGAAAGGGGCAATAATCAGGCGATGAGATGTGCTGTAATCATGCTCTTCATGCGACCATAATGACGTTGTATAGTGCTGTTTCGTTTAGCACTACATTTTCATGAATGTATCTAGAGCGCTTACCGAGATTTTACTTTGTGTGATGATTAGTGGATCGAGGGAACCTTTAGCTCATGAGCAGTATTAAGTAAAATGATATCACTGATCATCTGCCTTTGTTGAGAATGAGATAAAAAAAAAATGAGTGCCCAAGATTTATAGCCCTGTTTCACATTTCGTATATGTCTAAGAATGCTTACCAACGCACCATAGTTTGGAGTTTAATCTATCTGGCCAATTAGTGGGAGTGGTTGGCTCAACTTTAATTATTTAGTGGTTGGAATAGTTGCATATCTCTTACTTTTACAAGTAGTTGATGGTTTTCTGTTTGAATGCAGAACTATCATTGTTATCCCATAGAAGGATCAGGATTGTATAACCACATTGGAGAGCCCTTCATAAGGATAACTTCCTCTACGCATTTAGCTGCTACGTAGTTCGATCGGTACCAATTAGGGTCAGTTGTATTATGCATACGCTTTGTCAATATCACTGCACTAAATCCTAACCAGGTGTAGGGCTACGGTATCCCACAACTAAATGTGACGTTGGGTATACTGCAGTACTTTGGATGTGCAGCCGTGAAGAAAAGGCCGTCGTGTTTCAAACAGGTCACTGAAAACGGAGGGACAAAAACAAAAAGCAACTGGTTCTAGTTTGAAATAGTCAGAATGGAAATCAATAGGGATCTTCTAGGGGATGAATTGCATTTATGCTATCCTCATGTTGACTTTGCTTCCTTTTTCCACGAGTTGAGCAAGGGCCAGTTACAGGTTGTTTTATTCAAAAAGTGTGTCGTGTTTCTCAAAAAAACTCACTTCCCATGAACTGCACACATACAAACACACACACACACACACATGCACGTGTGCAAAAGGCATGAACATGAGTACAAACACACACACACACACAAAAACGTGCACATACTTAAAATCTCGTACGTTGTTAAGCTTGCAATTTGGGGTAGTGGTGAAAGTATATGTTCCCTGTCATTCTGTCCCTTATTGATTTTTCATTGTTATGCTGCTTCTGCACGTTAAACTGTGTAAGAATAAATGATTCATACTACTTGAGCAAGGGATTGAACCCACAATAACTAGACAAACTCAACCAATGCTTATGTCTGCGTGTCTTTTTTACTCAGAAGCTCCAATAAACTAGGCCCACTGAATGGGGTTTCCTTTCCTTCCGACACATGATCAGATATACCTGTTATTATAGTTCATCCGTGAAAGCAGCTCTTTTGAGTTCTTCAAGTCTTACCTTTGCTAACCAACAAAGAAAAAGTTAGAATAATTGATAGAAAACAACCCTGGAGAATGGGGCAATTACAAGTTTCAGGACATTTGCCCCCCAGATATTTGCATCCTATGATAGTTAGTAACTGTTAAGTGACAGTTCATGTAAATGGAATAGTTTGTCATGTGAATGGTTACACTGATGGCAAATTTCCCCGGGGGCAATTGTTGAGATTCATTTATCGTTGAGCAGTTATTTTGAGGACATTTGTCTTATAATGGAAATCATTCCAAAGGAATTGTCATCGTACTGTATCACCTCTAACTATTCCATGTGATCAAATCACAATAATGATAAAAAAAACTTTGGCAAATACGAGAATGAAAAGTATCAGCACACATGCCAGTTTCAAATAACCATTGATGACTAAATTATAAGACTAAAAATTTATATGAATATTAGATTTTGTCCGAAAAGTGCTTATGATTTTTGCATCAACGTAATATATAAAGTGCGTGCAAATATTTACAGCAAAAATTGGTTATCCACTGTGTATTTAGTCAGTAGTTTTGCTCCAACTGATTACATCTAACATAATGAGGAATTCATCCGTCGGTCAATCGTCTGCAAAAGAGATGGGTGTTTTACGGCCTAATGATAAGAGTAGGGGGCTGGTGACCGTGCTCAAACCCGAAACAATTATCTGCATAATATTCATCACCCTATATCTTATACAAAATTGAGACGATTTGCAAGTGTATGTTTTTCTTCTCCCAATCATTGTTTTGCAGCTAGGGGTGTTGAATCAAGGTCCCCTCAAAATGCACTGACTTGAAAATTTAGGATACGGTACGATTATAAATATAGTTCACTGCAATTTCATTTCTGAATTGGGAGATTAATTTTCAGGGGAAATCCAATACTGCTTCATTATGCAAAATATGCCTTCATTAACGAAAGTTTTTGGTCATTGATAACCACTTTCCCACGTGAACAACATCAGTCATTCTGCTACCATATATATATATATATATATATATATATATATATATATATATATATATATATATGGAAAAAGTGAAAGGAATATACATGTATATATGAATGAAGGATAAGTCAGGAAGTTAGTGCAGAAGGGGATAAAATTATTAATGCACCGCAAGGAGAAATAAAAAACCACAGCAATAAATGCGTAATTTATAACAATGAATGTAAATTGATCCAATTTTCATATCCTTTGCTTTATGTTATCAGCCGGTGTTTATCATCGAAGTAGTAACAATAAGCTGCCTCTAATGTATACACAGAAACGCAGACACACATGCACACACACACAAACACGCACATTTATATAGGTATAGGTGGCGAATATGTGTGCGTATGTCTATGTGTATGCACCGGCGCATCGACTATATAAAAATAGAGGAAGCGTTAGGCAGTTAAAAGGAAGGTTATTAATGAATCGAAGAAAGAAATAAAAGACCACAGCCCCCAAGTGCGTTTTATTGATTTCATAATGTCCGGGGAGCCTGGACCGTTGTCCTAGTCGACTGCCTCGAAGGGCTAATCGGAGTTTCGCACGAATACGTGTGGGAGGGGGATTGATATGACATAAAAACAAGACTGTATTCATAATAGTATATACTTATTCATTTTCCAATACTAAACATGCAACCATTTATCGTATAGATAATATATATTTATTTTCTAAAGCTGCGCATTGGACTGCAAGCAAAGGCTTGTTGTATTCCTTCTATTGTACAATTGCATATATTTGTACTTTGATGGATTATGTACACAGTTTGCAGTGAGAGTATTGTTGATATTATCCATGCTTCATTATTTCTTTTTATTCGATTTTTATCGTCACTCCCATATCAGATTTTCTTTAATTGCGTTAGAGTGCATTTATGAAAATGATACTTTTTTTTGTGCAATGGATCAAACAATTTGGTGATCGGCACTGATACCATGTTATAGAAAAAATCGAGAAAAAAACTTCCCAAATCATTGAAACTTAGCGACAAGTTTACAGAGAAAGTGTCTCACATAGAACAGTTGTTTTTAAATTGATGAAGACTTTAGTTAAAATTAAACAGAGAAGAATGAAATTATCAGGTAAAATATGGGTAATAATATCAAAATATACATCATATTTGAAGGTCATGGTTGAAGTCACACAGTTGATTGGTTGATGTCACCTACGGATAAGATGTTAAGTATTGATCCCAGTTAGTTTCATGCATCTGTGACAGAATGAATACTGGTTTGCCGCACTGGTCCAACTTACAGTCAACATTGACGTATGAAAAATCTGTGGTCAAAATCCAAAATCTTGTGGGAGAGGTGCGTCGTATTACCATTGATGTGGTATCAACTTAACTTTAGATTTCACATGTTTCTGTATTTTCAATTTTTAAACAAGCTGGATTTCTGTTCAATTGATGCCGAATGAATTGTACGAATATCAGCTGGCTCGAAGAACTTCCATCAGTCGTTAGTGACAAAAAAACAAACAGATGAAGATGATTTTATGAAACGAAACGTAATTGCAGACCGGGCTTTGATCTACGAAAGTACGAGTTCTAATCGAGACGGTGGCATCTACTGGGATATATTCGGTGAGTTAAAGAGTGGTCAGCTCGGAAGGTGAAGGAAAGTATTTCATTGGATTCCAAAAGAGAAATCTTGGTGGATTTTCTCAAAAGACACAGAATTATTATAGGGGGCTTATCATGAAGTTTGAATAAAACTGAAAACTGCATTAGCGAGAATATGACCTGGTTGGGTCCGCGAAGGGATCTTTCCCCAGCCCAACAATGCACCTTTTCATTCTTCGAGAGTAGCAAAAGCTCTCCTACATGAACTTTCTGATGGGTTATCATAGCTCATCCAACCTACAGCCTGATCTGGCCTCTTCTTTGTTCCTCAAAATCAAAGAACACCTAAAAGGATCATGATTTGTGTCAAGGGGGAAACAATGCAAGAAGGGGTGCACAGGTCAAGATGGGGATATCTAGAGAAATAATAGCTTCACATATTGGTTACCTCTGATTCATTGATGTTTCTATTTCGTAATGATCTTCTTCGACTTACATAAGGCAAATAGAAAGGAAGAGGTGCTTAACAGATTGATAGATATCCTCATCTTACATTGATGAAACTCCGTAGCCCGTGCATGCACCAGAATTTTTTTCTATAAGATTATGAAAGATTATCTTTGAAAAATAGATCTTTTATCTGAAATTAGCTAAAACAAATACCTTCATAAAATTTGACTTTTGCAATATGATCGAGGCGCCCTGAAAATCACCTTGAAAAATCAAAATGGAAGCAAATACTTTTGTCATACCTTGTAGTGTTATCATTCAAAACCTCAAAGTTGTGGGGGTCGTTGAAATGTGGTTAGGTGGAATATGTTGGGAAACATTTGGAAGAATAAGTCAGAATGATGACAATCCAAACGACTGTAATGTGTAATCAAATCTTTATGATCTATAGACTAAGGCAATTTGAGTAGTCGAATCGATTACTAAGATGTTTATTCCATTTTGGTTGGTAGCGTAAATGGCATTGACTTTGAATCTCCTGTCAAAAAAGTTGTCTGTATCCAACCCTGTCTTGCCTGTGTCCATTGAGGCCTTGTCTGAACTAACCGGAAACAGAAAAAGAAAGGAAATCTATTTTAAGTTCGTTTGTCCCTAACACATAAATGAATATGCGTGAATGTAATTTGCAAAACCGAAACAAAAGGCAGAAAAGAATTTAGAGAAGAAATCAATGTTCCCTATCATTTCTCTTTGGTCATCAACAAAGGAATTTTAGCTTGGGTTGAGCTGCAAAAATAGCAAACCGAAGTTAAATCTTACTATAGTTCATCAAATGTCCGTCTATGTTCAGGGGTCTCAGAGACAACAACAACGATGGCAACTAAATTTTCTGTTGCCATCGATATCACTGCAGATCATGTTTTTGTGTATGAGTTCTTAAAGATTTATTTTGTCCAATCCAGTCAAAAACAAAAGTACTATCTTTGATTGAAGATAATGATTTCAGGGAAAAATTCACCAAAATATTGCAAAATACTCAGATTTCAAGATTTTCCTTTTCCGAAGGATAAACCCAGTAAAAAAATTATATTACTCTGAGCATCGTAATAATTTTTTTCATTAAAACAACACGAAATCAAAGCAGAATTCATCGTCTCTTGGCAGTGGCAAAGTAACCATGAGGCTGAAGAGGCTAAAGCATACAGTTTCTGAAAGGGATGGAGCGAGAGATAAATGATTTAATTGAATGTACTTCGTAATAAAGACGTTCGATGGATCCTGGCAGTTATCAATAATATATATTTCAATGTTATTGGAAATCATAATAATACTGACGGCATTAGTAATAGATTTCTGATCTTGTCACCTACGACATCAATCGATCTTTCATCCAAGTTTCCTAATTAGTTTCGACATTTAGGTTTCGTGTAAGTAGTACAAAGTATGTATCAAATCGAGGCAGTGGTAAATTAACCATTTGGCTGATGAGGCTTAACCCTAAATGCAATAGAAAGTGGTGCTGAGAGCAATAAATGTGGGTAAGTGAGTCAATATGTGAGTGTAAAAACAGTGATGGTCAGTTGATTGATTATGACTTTGTTTAGTAAGATATATTTTAACGTTATTAGTAATCGTAGATATTAACAGCATCGATACATATCTTATGTGGCCTCTGGCAGCAATTGCTCTGTCGTCCGAGTTTTCTTATCCTTTCTACCATTATCCGATTCTTCATTAACACAAAATGCATTGTCTCTCGTTTGAAGTTTTGATCATCTTTTTAATAACTCCCCAATATACGCAATCAATTTCAAAAAGATCATCTGACTTCCGTTGAGATTATTCCAACCAAAAGTATCTGTCCTGTTCAAGAATCGGCTGGTATATTCTAATATGCTTGTGAACATACTTGCTCCTTTGGATAGAGGATATTATGATTACATGGCAATGTGTAAGTATGTATTGTTACTAAAGTTATCCAAATGCAATAAGATGTACCGTGTAAGAATTTCACAAATTGTCTAACTTTTTAGGGATATAATATTCGAATAAGGGCTGGAACATTGCACGAAATAGGCTTTACAAAAACCAATAATATTGAATTTTATCTTGCAGGAGCCAACATGCCCTTCATCATATCGATTAAAGATAGTGTCATTGAAATTGTTGTTTAACTTACCGTATTCAATTCTATGGTAGGATAATAAATCATAAAATAACCTTCTCTTTAAATACGATTAATAATAAGTTCAGAGTTGAAATGTACGCAAACGCTGGCTGTGTTGGCGACTGTTTACATCTTTTATCGGTACAGGAAATATGAAAAACAATGCGTGCATTAAGAAAGCATTATGCCAGGCATGAATTATGGATAGTATTTCCTTATGATACTGCAGAGGGTAATCACTGAAATCCAAATAATATATGCCGAATCATCACGAGAAAATTTAAAATGTAGACTCTTAAATAACACAATGTACGAGATGAACCAATGATTGGGGTAAACAGGATTGGACATTACACTTACTTGTACTGTGTTTTCACAGATTTCGTACGATTTTTCATCGAAGTTGTTTTTTCATGTGACAGAAGCGATCCATGTTGGAAGTTTTTATGTGAGAGAAGATATTCATTTTGGAACTTTTTATGGGAGAGAAAATATTTATGCTGCAACTTTTCATGAAGCTATGTTGAAACTTTTCATGAGATAGGAGCTATTATGTTAGAATCTTCCATGTGAGAAAAGCTGTTTATCTTGAAACTTTTCGTGTGAGAGAAGCTCTCAACGTTGAAATTTTTTATATGTTAGAAGATATCTATGTTGAAACTTTTTATGAGATAGAAGCTATTTATATTGAAACCTCTCATGTGGAAAAAAGCTGTTTTTGTTGAAACTTTTTATGTGAGAGAAGCTATCTTTTATGAAACTTGACATTTAAAATCGGTAATTGATGAGTTTAGTTGTCACGAGAGACGACTGAAATGTTATTAAGCACTTCATGTAAAGGTTATGGCTTTGTTTGAGACGGTCCTTTGCAATACATCGATATCTTTTCTAAGCGCTTATTAGGTTCATATAGATGTTATGGTAATGTTAAAAGGTTATTAAGTGTATTCGATTCGAATTAGAGCAACCGAACGTGGTTTTCCTATTTGTTTGAATCTATGTGTAGTTTTATCTGTCTGTCAGTCTGCCGATCTGTCTGTGTAAAATCGAATAAGAGATTGGTAAAGAGAGAGAAAAAAGGTAGAGATCAACGAAATTGAGACGCGGGAAATGTTAACAAAGAGAGATGCCCTACAAGGCAGTAATCGTAAAATGGTGATTCTTCTTATTTACCGAGGCTTTTATGTGAGAGAAGCGATTATCTATGTGGAAATTCAGCACTTAACTCTCGAGTTCAGTTGGCACGGAAGACCGATGTAATGTTAAATAGCACTTTTTGTAAAGGTTATGGCTCTAGAGGATCCCAGGGCAGTAATCAATGGTCTGTTTGAGATGTTCTGTTGCAATATATTAAGATCAATTCTAATACTTAAATAGGTTCATGTATATGTTAAGGTAGTAATAATAGGTTTTTGGTGGCTAAATACCGTCTAACATAACTATCACCCAAACAGTCAAAATAGGTTTCTACATTTTCCCGATATCTTTGATTGATTGCTCATCCCAAATACCATGCTGTCAAAAAATGTTAGTGATGCCGCATTGACGATGTGACAGACACCGTCTCATTGTTGTAATGTGTCAAGTTTGATACTTCTATATAGGCAAACTGCATTCTCAATTTCTTCTCATCCAGACATTTTCAGTTAAAACCCAGTATTCAATTAAGATATTCATACTTGTTAGATATATCAAGGACTCACTGCAAGTTCCAAGCAGATAGAAGCTTCTGAAAGGCGTCTGCTGTATGGAATTAACTCCCATCTGGATGTTTTCCTGACAAGTATATCATCAACTTTTTAAAATGAGTGAACAATCACCTTACCCAATAGTAATTTTCTTTATTTTCATTTTCAACATTCATGTTTTAGTGCTTCCAACTTCAAAGTTTCAACATTTCCTCCATTATTCTTCATTCTGTGGCATAACTAACTCCCTCTCTACTAACCTTTTCTTGTCAAAAGTGTCTCGAAGGGCTTGCTTAGTCGGAATTGAGGTGAAAAAAAGCTCACTATAGTCTATAATTGAACAACCGTTGCCCAAAAATTTAAAGTCATGTGAAAATATTCCACTAAAGAATAGATATTGCTAGAATACACTTTATGACATGATTGGCGTTTTACATCGGAAATCATCTGATGTACGTAGAATAATCATGTATTTCAGTATATGATGGAGCTAAAATACATACACATTTACATATAAACATACAAGTGTATGTTTGAGTGCCCCAAGACGGCTAATTATTCACGAATGCATTCATGTATGCTTATGAAATGCGTGTATGTTTGCGTGTATGAATAATATTTCTTTGTTTCTTTATGTTCCATAGATTCTTAAACGGTTGCATACTGCGGCAGAAAATTTATGTTTAAGGTTTTTGTGGGGTCAGGTCAATTCGGGCATTTTTAGTAAATGAGTTGCAAATTTGTGAACAAGGATGACTTCATCCCAGGATGAGCAGAGAGCACGCTGTGCCTAGGATTGGTAACCCCTGAAGGTCAAAGTGAAGTCAGGTCAATTTTGATAGACATTTTGAATCTAAGAATGACCTTATAGCTTGCGAATTTGTGTCAAGGTATAAATTCAACCCCAAAGTGAACTTATAAAAGGTGGTTTTGACATCTGGTGACCCATAGAGACAGCTGCATGTTACAGGCTGTTATATTCCGTGTGTGAGTAACATTTAATTGTTGACACTGTCGACTGGTGATCTGAATAATAAGTTCAATATTAGGTCAATTTAGCATGTTTAGAAATTGTCAGTTTCGGCATTTTTTGAAAATGACGGTTTAGGTTCTCTTAGAAAATGTAACATTTCGAATTTTCGACTACCTGGAGGGTTGTGAATCCAACTTTGAGAGGCAGTATATTGGAATATACACATGGCCTTCCAGTATTGATTATTTTCTCCTCGGCCAATGCCGAGTACCCTAAATAGTACATGCGTATATAAATACACTTACACACATAACCACACAAACATATATATATATATATATATATATATATATATATATATATATATATATATATATATATATATATAGAGAGAGAGAGAGAGAGAGAGAGAGAGCTTAAAAAGAATTTAAAAATTTAAAATAAGAAAAAAGAGCATGGACTGCAAAGTAACAAATTGTTTAAGTATATTAACGGTGTAGCCCACTGGGGTATCACTACTGGCTGGTTTTGACTACCTTTCAACCAAAGCTTATTTAATCAGTAATTCAAAGGCAAAAAGAAAATAGTAATAATCGAAGTGGGATGGTATACGTTGGCAAACATTTCTCAAATTCTCCTGTTAAATATTTTGATTGAAAATATACTCACGGAGTTTTTTTCTGTGTAATTAGTATTTATATGATGATATTGGTTTGCATGTAGTTTGAGATTAAGACAAACGCAACGGATCTGATATGTACATGCGTAAACACTCGATAGAGGTGACATGAACAACGTGGGCCTTTGCATTACTAGTGTCTGTTTACCTGAATATGTGAACGACGTTACGTTGAAGCAGCCCCCTTATCGGTCACAGGTTTGATTCCTGCACCATGTATATTTATACTAGTTGTTTATCCTATTTGTTCTGTTCACTCTGATGATACATTGACTCTGTGATATAACGCAATTTATAATCATTCTGTAGGATCATCTACACCTATTCCTTGATACACACACATAGACCTATGTACATAGGTGTGTGGTTTTATGCGTTGGTTTCATTGGCGTTCAACCTTTGCATGACATACGTTTATTAATCCTGACCTAAGGGCTGATCTACACACCTGCTTCGTGTGCCTCATGGTCTGTAACTAATGTTGGAAATCTTTCAAATATTCGTATGCTGGGGTTATATATATATATATATATATATATATATATATATATATATATATATATATCAGCAGATTTTTTTTCAAAACAAGTTTAATTCAACCTGACAGTTTGGGTCACTTTGACATTTTTATTATTTTTGTCGTATTTGCGAATCAGATTTCATTTGTTTGGTTACAAGAATGAAGAGGACTGTTATTATAGCTCATGAAGCTCTTAACAATGTCATCGGTCATTAGACTTAATTATCACAGACAATAAGATCTTGAATTTAAGATGTGTCTATTTCAGACGTAAATAACATAGACAGTTGAAAAGAAAAGTGATTCTGTGACGTCATGTCGTGCAAATACACGTATGCGAGTTCAAAGTATTTTTATGTAATCATTGATCTTCATGAAAAAAATAATTATACATTTTTTCCATATAATAACACGCGTATGTATCTTTTTTATCTCCCTTTTTGGTTAAAATAACCTTGCTACTTGAGATATCATTGAAACATTATATATATATATATATATATATATATATATATATATATATATAATAGAAATCAGGAATACAGTATGATATGATTCAATGCAATACCTGATGTTTGACAGCTTCATTCCCTAAAGTGCTCCATACATTTGACATTGAACATCAATTTCAGTTAGAATAGAGCTGAACATAAGATGAAGTAAACGATTTGCTACACAAAGATATTTATGTTTTTGTCATTTTGCACTTGTTCTAATTTTCTTTTTATTCTATTTATTTATCTATCCATATATATATATATTCCTTCATTTTTTCTTCTTTGTTTTCTGGTTGGTCTCTGTTTGCTTTTTATAAAGATAAAATATTTATCAATTTGACAGAATCACACTTTTCAAAGCAAGCCACAACGTAAAATATTAAACAAAAACTAACTGAGAATCAGCTACAGCTGTACGAAAAACTTCAAATAAGTTTATAACAAATAAAAGATCAAAGTAAGCAGAAATGATAGAATTGGAGAATGCATAAATAGATAAATCAGGTTACAATACCACAAGCAAAAACAGATGCTCTTTGCAAAACAAATGTCCCCCCAAAAATATTATGAAGCAAGCTGAAATATCCACCCAAATAAAACTTTTAGGAATGAAATATTATATAGGAATATCGAGAACAAGCTTTAAACACTGATGATCCAACCATATATCATCATTTAAAAACAAAAAACATAAAAACAGTTCATCATCGTCCACATATCATTGGAGACTAAGTGATAGCAACATTAAACCCACGGTAAAAG
>OY735221.1:1540779-1590779 GCA_963457665.1 Thysanoteuthis rhombus
TAGCGGTGGCAAATATATTGAAAAATAACTGTAATTGTCAAACTCTACTTCAAGTTTGAGTTAACTTTATTTTCCCACTGTAAGAAGAATGTTCCCCGCCGAATTCAGGGGAGAGAACTCTTCAGTGCGTGTCCATTCTGTCACATTGATCCCAACAGATACATGAAAACATCATCATCATCATCATCATCATCATCATCATCATCATCATCATCCTTTTAATGTCTGTTACTTGACATAGATCTTCCCTATGATTCACCAGACCTCTACATCATGGAGCAGATACTTTGTGAATTAGTCATGTTGGTCTCTCCATCTTGTATTCTGCCAGCCTCTGTTATGCACTCGTGATGTCCATCAGTTGTCTTCCATTCTTCCAAGATAACCAGCCAATTGCCATTTGAGTTTTTTTTCGATTGTTTCTATATTTCAGTCAGTTGTTTTTCCACTGATATATTGTGCCGTCTTATGATCTCTCCATTTGACGTTAAGTATGTTTTTTTCATGTGCACGTTGCATTGTTCTCAGTTTGCAGGTCAGTCCCTCGGCTGGGTTCCATGTTTCAGCTCCATAGGTGACTATCAGAACGATACATTGGTTGCATACACTTCTTTTTGGACCAATAGGACTTCATTGTTTTTGAAAGTTTGGTTAACTCTGTCGAAGTCTTGTCAATGAACAGTGATTTTTTCGCTTGATTTTCTTTTTGAGGATTTCATGGAGATTTGTTGTCCTAGGTAGATGTAGTGGTGTACTTTCTGCAGTTCTATATCCTCGATTTTCATTGTCAGGTTTTTCTTTCCTGAGGGGTCATTGAAACATGACTTTTGTCTTGCTGAAGTCCATGTGAAGGCTGACTTTCATTTCTTCTAGAATAAGTTGGAGGTCGTGGAGAGTCTCTGCAAAAAGGATGATGTCGTCTGCAAATCAGAGATTACTCAGATATATGCCATCTATCGTTTTTCCTTCATTTTTTTCAGTTTAGGTTTAAGAAGATCATCTTGGGGCAGGCTATGAAGAGTCTGTGTGAGATGTTTCAACCTTGTCTTACTCTTTCTTGGTACTTAAAGGTCACCGTGTCTCTTGTAGCCTGATAAATGAGCTGTTGTGATTGTATTTTTTTACAGTACGCTAACGCAATTGGTGTCAACATCTTATAGAAGGATAGCCCCAATGACCATTGGGATTCCTATCGAGGTCTCTTGTGTTTTGAGTCTTTTTTCTATTTAAAAAGCATTATGATTGCAGGATTCCAATCTTTCAGGAATTCACTTTGTTTTAGGCATAAGTTGAATAGAATAGGTAGTTTCTTAGTTATGATATTTCCTGCTTTTTAGTACCTTGTTGTCTTGTAGTCTTTGTCTGGAGCGCTATAGTTTTTGGTGAAATTATTGAGGGATGTTTGACAATCTTGTCTTTGTCTGTCATGCAGTCTCCATTCCCCTGGAGTATACTGGTTATTTGTGTCTGTCCTGCACTGAGAGTTCTGTTGAAAACTTTGGAGCGTTTTTGAAGATTTCTCTCAATGATTGCTATTGGGTATCTGTTTTCTTTTCACTGGCTTGTTCTGCTGCCTTGGATCATCCTATTCAGGTCAGTTACTTTTTTTTTCTCCTGCTTTTATCACTGGCTCAAGGTTTATTGCGTATATTTATCTATTACTAATACAAAAGTTTGAGCAATCACTTTAAGTCGGAAAAGAACTGGGAGTAAAATTTGACCCTGCTGCAGGCAGGTTATTTATATATTTCTTTTTTTTGCATCTTTCTCTCCATCAAGCAAAAATACCTGAAATTCTCGTCGTAAAGTTAATAATTCTATCGACTCTGTTTGATGAAGTAATCTAACGGTACATGTATTTTTATATTCTGACTAGCAAAATCACTTATGATTCATTCATTTCATTTGCAGACCTGTAACCCATAAATGGAATATCAGACAATGAAGGGTCTATGAAAAGTAATTCCTTTCATGTCTTAGAATGATCTTCTGAAACTTGAACTGGACTAAAAAAATCAAAATCGATGGCAAATAGTAACCTCAGATTTGCTGACGACATTTTTCTCTTTGCTGAGAACCTCCAAAAACTCCAGATAATGTTAGACAAGTGAATGGTGAAAGTAAGAATGTAGATCTACACATGCACTTAAGAAACACCAATGTGATGTTCAACAAATATGCTGAGGAAAATGACACGATGATCAACTTGAAAGTTGACCTTAACTCTAAAATCAAATCCTCGAAAGAAGCAGAAATCAAACGAAGAAAAATCCTAGATTGGAATATTTTCGATAGAGCAAGCTCAACGTTCAAGAATGAAAAAAAATCCCATTAATTTTGAAAGAAAAAAAAAGGGTCTATAACAAATGCATCTACCTGATTGTCACTTATGGGGCTGGAACATTGAACCTGTCCTAATGATTGGGCCACGAATTGAGAACAAAGCGACATGCACGAGAGAGGATCATGTTCACCAACACATGGGGAAATTACCATATAGCACATGATATCAAAAGGAAAACAGGAGATATAATGAAATCCATAAAAATACTCGAATTGCGATAGGCTGGCTTTTTTGCAAGAATGTCAGACAGCCGCTTGGGATCATGTAAGACAAGATGAACCCAGACAGATTATATGCAAAACTGTAACCAGCAGATAATAAGATGGCTTGAACAGCTTGCACTACGTCGATACCTACTATTGAGAGGTGTAGCGAATCTTAGTGATTTCCCTACGTGAGACGTAGAAAAGCTGCCGCAGCCGCCAACTTTTAAAAAATTGGAAACAGATTGTTCCAATTCATTTTATAAGTTTATGTTATCTCTCTATGATTTTTTTATACTGATATCCAACACTTGAAATTTAAATGCTTCGGCATAAAAAAAGGAAACTCAAAAGACCTCATCAACTACTGACCTATAAGCCTACTCAACTGAAACTTTAAAAAAATCATCACCATTACTAAAACTCTGGATGAAAGCTAACCACAAGAACAAGCTGGTTTTAGGAAAAGTTACTCGATCATGAACCATCTTCAGTCAATAAATCAGCCGAGAGAAAAGGCTGCAGAATATAAAATGCCACTAGCAGTAGCATTTATACATTTCAAGAAGGTATACAACGCGGTAGAAATTCCCATGGTCATGAAGACCATCATCCTACAAGTTGTAGACCCTGCATACGTAAAAGTACATCAACATCAAGCCAGCCTCGAGATGATCTTCCGAAACCTCCATCAGAAGAATAGAGGTATCAAAATAGACGACAAATATCTGAGTAACCTAGGATTTACAGACAACATAGTCCTTTTCGCAAGACCTCCGACTAATGATTGATGAATTAAATGAAAAAAGCAAGATCGTCAGCTCATACCTGAACTTCAGTAAAACAAAAATCAAGTGCTACAATCACATTGAGAATAAGAACATAACTGTCAAGATAGAAGATGTAAAACTCAGCAAGGTAGACTACTACATCTACTTATGACAACGAATTTCCACGAGATCCTCAAAAGAGGAGGAAATCAAACGAAGAATCATTCTGGGATGGCATGCCTTTGGCAGAGCAAGGTCAACTTTCAAAAACCAGAGGATCTAAATAATCTTTAAAAAGAACAGTATACAACCAATGCATCCCCCCAAAAGTCTCTTATGGAGCTGAAACATGGAACCTAACCAAGAGACAGACCTGCAATCTGAGATGCATGCAACGTGCACATGAGATATTCATGCTCAACCTCACATGGAGAGATCACAAGACAGCACAGTATATCAGGAATGAAGCAGGAGTCTGAGAGATCATGAAATCTATCAAAAAAATTGAATTGCAATAGGCGGGCCATGATGCAAGATTGACAGACAACCGATGGACATCGAAACTCACAAGATAGATTCCTAGAGATCACATAACGACGGACTTTAAAAGACTGATGATGATGATGATGATGATGATGATGATGATGATGATGATGATCCAACACTGTTCGAAAATTCACTTAAAGCCACTGTTTTACTTTTACAAAAGCCGGCATCAAGCAAAAAAGAGTTCAATGCTTATTTTGCTATCAAAAGATTATTCAAGATTCTTTCCTAGATATTCTGCATATTTTTAAGAGTTCCTTAAGAATACGGCGCCCCCAGAGCTCCGGTGTCTCACAGCATCTGCTGGATGTGTGAGTCTCACCCTCACGTATTGTAAACATTCAATGACTGATGTGGAGACTTGCAGATTGAAAGCTTTGCAGCAATATTGATACTTTCAAAATTCGTACATCGAAATCAAACCAACAACCATTTCGAAAATCAAGGTCTGTCTAGAACACATCCGAGAATTTCGAATATCTACAGAACCAGTCACGCAGCTTTGATGTCATTTGGCAACAAATCAGAGGGTATCTCTTTCAGCGTGCACTCCTTTTGAGAAACCCAGTTGGCAATTCACATGTCAACACAGCCTTCACAATGCTGATTATTAATTCATTCGTTTCTTTCTGCATGCAGCCATGCTCGTCAATAGGGTTCAGAAAGAGATAGGGGAGGTGTGTTTTTGGCCCCTCAGTTTGGATTAACGGGATCACTACAGGATGTTCCTTGTATATGATTCCCATTTGCTTACAAAACCCTAACGGCCAGCCATCTATGTATTGGCCAGGTCTGACATAGCTTGACTTCTGTCATTTGTATTAGTACCTGTGGGACTTACACGATTTTGGCACGACTGAATGGTATTGATTCTTTAAAGAATCATAACTAAAATTGGCACTGACAAATTTCTTTGTTTTGGATTATTTCATTCTGATAAAAAAAGACTTTTAAAATTTTAAAGTAGGTTTTGAGAAAAAAAAGACGTACCTGTATTTTACTTGTTAGATGCATGTTTGCATTTTAATATACGTTAAGAGTTGAAGACAAGGTATTTTTCAAATTATCAAGGCACTCACAACTGCGGCATCAATTGCAGCTCACATAGTCAGTAAGCGAGCCATCATCTACATTGGAATGAAAACTGGTCAGCGTCATTTTTTCTTATATGCATAAATTTAATTTCTAGCGCCTATTATAAATTTCAAGGGATTATTTGATAATGATCTCTAGACATTTAAATATTTTAGCGTACTTTGAGCCGGCTGAGGCTGTTTCAGAACACCGGCAGTTGGAATGGATCAGTCTTTTTTTTTAAGTATGAAAATCTGACATCATAGTCAATGCACGGACGCTTTTTATTGTCCCATGTAGTTGCATCGCAGTCCCGAAGTCTCCGAATCTGACAACAATGGAAGAAATTGCAAATGTTACGGTCCCACTTGTCAAACGGGGTCCGTTTTTGTACCTCTTTGTTTGGCACCCATAATCAAACAAATTTGAAAATGTTCGTCACAAATTGATCACCTCTCCAAAAGGGAAAAAAGCAGTGGGGACAAAATGGAGCTCAATTAAAACTTTAAAACAATAAATGCTTTTTTTTTAAATTACGGATTTCTAACGTTTACTAAATCAGGAAAGACGGCAAATTCACTCACTAGGTTCGTTCCGAAAAATAAGTTGCAACAACTAACACAGCTTTTCTTCCAAATTAATTTCAAAACTAGTTTATTAAATTATGTAAATAAAGCAAACAAAAAAGGAAACACAAATGAATAATTCTGGGAATAACTTAAATATAGGTCATCTGAAATGTATAATGGATCAATAGGGCCATTTTGGGAGTTTTTAGCTGAATTACGTAGGAGAAAATAGTAAAAATAAATCAATGAAATATACCTGGCAAATGTTTCTCTGCACTGATAAGCTCTTAATTCTTTACAAAGTTGCAAACATCTTTATCACTCGAATTAATGCGTATTTTAATACTAAATACGTGTTTTTAATGTAAATCATTTGCGAAGATGTCTTTAGAGGCATTTCAATTTTACAATAATAATAATAAGAAGGAGTGAATTTTCATGCTTTCATTCCAGTTTCCCCAATCCTTTTTATAACATGTTTTTGCCATGATATGATCTGAAGAAGCAGTGGTGAATATTGAGATAGAGGCGTAATCCATTCCATTCTTTTTATCAGTTATTGATTACCTATAAAGAACGATTTTCAGAACATTATCTCCAGCTTTACACATGAACAATTGTGTTACACTTTGATATGCATCTATTTTCTTGCCAAAACACATTAAGGGCGTTTTTATTGCAAAGACAAACGTATTTATCTACTAAGCTGCTGCAATTTATCTTTCGCAAATGCAAACTTCGCGTGTAGATTGGATTATGTGAAATAATGTATGTAACAAGTATCTGCGCACTGTAAATGGTTTGTGTACGAATCTTTATAAGGCAATTTGTATCCATATCTTCATCAATCTATCTATCTATCTATCTATCTATCTATCTATCTATCTATCTATCTATCTATCTATCTATCAGTGTGTGTTCTATGTATTTGTTGAAAAAACATTGTGTTCCGTGTTTTGATAATTCAGTAAATAAAAAAAAATAAAGCTCAAGGATTTTATATATATATATATATATATATATATATATATATATATATGTGTGTGTGTGTGTGTGTGTGTGAGTCTGTCAGTTTATCTGTCTGTGTATGTACGTAATATATCGGGGCGTTCCCGTGTGCATCTGTATTATCAAGAAATGGATATACGATCCGACAGAATGATTATAAATCGTGTTATACCATGATGAAAGTCTTATTTGAAATGATCTTCCATTATCACACAGAGTTTGAATCACTTGGACTAGACAACGCAAGATAGAATAAACCATTGGAGACAATTCCCAGCAGCAGACCCATTTTCTTTAATTGTTTTTTTTTATCATTTTACAGTCCAGTGTTTCCATTCATCTTTTTAAATGTTCCTCACCTTTTCGTTAAATTCTCTCTCTACAACATATTTTTTACGTTCTGTATTTCATTTGTCCATGTTAGCTACTTAAAAAAAACATTTTTTTATTTGGTTTTTAGAGGAAAAAACCACGGCAAAGGTATGTGCTCTCTAAAAGATTGCTTCTTTTTTTATTTTTTATTAATGGGCTTTCTCGTTGTCAGAATCATTTTTTTTTACCTATTCTTTCTATTTTTCATTTGAATTTCGTCGATCTTAGCTAAGTGTGAACTAATTTAATTCAGTCTTCAGTGACAATGACATTTTCATTGTTATGCCAACTGTGAATGATTTTTAGTCCTTTTTAATGTTTTTTCTTTTGTCAAAATCAGTTTTTCACGACATTTTTTTTCTGTTTTTTTTCAATCCGTTTTTTGTCAATTCATTTCTTTCTTTTATCTGTTATTTCATTGCTTCTTTTAAATTTGGGTTCAAATCCAGGAATTTCTACAATTACCTCCCTTGCATTCGAATCATCTTCAAAATTCTTTTCATTTAATTTTTCACGACAATATTGTTGGCAGAGGTATATGTTCTTTAAGTGGTTTCTTGCTTTTTAATGTTTGTTCCTTTCGTCAAATTCACTTTCGACGACATTTGCCTATCGTACCTTATTTTCAATTCCGTTCTTTCATTAATCTGACTCGTGCCCAGCATGATTCACGACTATTTGATTTATCCATTGCCTGTTATATCAATAATCCTAAATTCTCTCCGATGCTTCTTCTTTTACGATTTAGGATTTTTTCCCTTTTAATTCTTGGTTTTCCCTTTCATATCACCTTTCGATTTAGATTAATCTTCGCCCCGTTTTGTATTTATATTTTAAAATCTTTTCTTTATCTATGTTTTTCTCTACATCTAATTTCGTTTCACTTAGTTTACCCTGCTTTTATATCTTCTTTCGCCGACTGAGTCGAATTGACAAGCCTCACACATCAACCAATACCCTTCTTCAGAGATTTGCAGGAGCTTTTTTCAGTCTGATAAATGAATACATTTATAATATTAACGATTCACTACCGTGATGTGAATTTAAAACCAAGTGATTGGTAGCCAGTCTTCATACAGACTGTGCCAAACTTTCCCAAGTGTCCCCTTTTCTGTCAAATTTACTTTTAATGTCATTGTCTTTCTATTCCTTATCGCAATTTCCATTCAGTTTTTTTGGGGACAATGACGTTAGCAAAGGTACGTGCTCTCTGGTTGCTATCTTATTTTTTATTGTCTTTTCCGACTTCCAGATTCATTTGTTACGACAATCTCTTTCCAAGTCTTTATATCCAATTCGTCCTTTTATTAATCTAACTCGTGTCTTACGTGAATCATAAGAATTCGATTTACTTTATTCTATTCTTTCAATTACAACGACCAAATAGAAAATGCTACGTTCGTTTCACGATATCAAGAGAACTTTTTCCTTTAATCTTTTCAGGAGAATGAATTTTTATCTATTCTCGTTTCATTTCGAGTACAGCAGTTCTTCTCTTTAACTATGTATTTTGAGAGTCGAATTCTTTCCTCTCGGAGTGTCCTTATTTTGTAAAACTGATTTTCGTTTAGTTGTAAGGTAATGGCAGAGGTACGTGGACTTCTTGTTCTGTAATGTTTCTTCCATTTGTTAAATTCACTTTTTCACGACATTCTCTTTCGATTCCTTGTTTTCAATTCATTTTTTTGATAAGCGTGTCTTGCAGGATTTGCATCTGTTCCTGCTTATTTGATCAATCCCAAATACACTCCTTTTTATGTCTCTCTCTTCTTTTACGATATAGGATCGATATAATGGATCTAGACCAGTAATTCTGAACAAAAAAAAAATCCCCTCGATAAACCCTAATATTTTTTTGTAATCAGTTTTTTCATTTTATATATCGATTATATATATAGAACATCAATGGTTCCAAAAACTGGAAAAGTGAATTTGACAAACAATTTTTTTTGAAGATGAATGGAGAGACAACGCTTGACAAGAAATAAATTGACTGATGGATATCACTTAAAATAGATAATTTATTACTAATTGATATCCATTTCTCAGTTTATACGTTATTGTTATGCATTTTTTTGGTCATGTTTTAAAAAAAAATGAAAAAATGATTCGATTGTCAAATTTACCTTTTCAGTTCTTAGAGACAGCGACATTCTCCAATATGTTCTTTTATTAATATAAATCGTGTTTAAAATGAAACTATTTGATATGTTACACCCCTGTTTATTTTAACAATACCTACTCCCTGCTTTTTTTTATCCTTTTTTCTTTTTCTACGTTGAGAGATTTTATTTGTCTTTGCCAACAAAGTATGTATATTCATCCAACACTTTCTGTTTATTCCGACGATTTTTATACCTCTTTTCTTCTAATGTTTTAGTTTTTAAATCATTTCATTTTTTTCCTCCCTCTTTCATTATTTTCAATTCATGTATATTTTCTTTACTCAGTTTTAGAATATTTCCGATTCCGTGCGATTTTTTTAGATCTTATTTCGTTTCGTTTCCTTGTTCTGCATTTTTTTACATTCCCTTTTCAACAACAATGGTGTTTCTTTTATTTGTTTTTCTTACTGCTTTATGTTTCCTTATTTTTTCCCTTCTCCCTAGTGATTTTTTTTTGAGAGTGGTTCTGCTTTTCACTGTATCATACATGTGCTTCTTACTAAATAAAGCTTGTACCATTCACAGTATAATAATCATACATTTCAATATATAATGCTTGTATTTTGCACTGTATAATACGCGTGCTCTTCATCATATGAAGCATGAGTTTTTGAACGTGTGATACTATTTTTTTATCATATAATAGAATTTCCATTGTAAACCGCTTGTGCTCTGTACTTTGCGATGTTTCGGCTTTTTTCCTATTATGTTCATGCTCCATACTATATAATGTTTAGGTTCGACCAGTAAAATGCTCGTGTTTTCCATTGTATAACGGTATTAATTTCGACCGTATAACTCTTTCACTGTTGATAACAGTTGATCCGAAAAACTTCAAAAACTACAGCCTACTAAACTGCGGCTACAAACTCTTCACGGAAGTGATTAAAAATCACTAAAATGCAAGATGAAAATCATCCAGACGGACAAGTTGGATTCATAAAAAACATAGAAAATTTGCATTCAGTAAATCAACGAAAAAAGAAAACAGAATATAGTATGCCACTAACTGCAGCATTTGCTGACTTTAAAAAGGCCTTCGACTCATTGAAAATCCCTAAAGTCAGTGTCACAATAGAACAACAAGGTGTAGACCTTGTATATCAAAGAGTACTGCGACATATCTACCAAAACAGCATTACCTACATCAGGCTACATATTTTTTAAGCCCCTTCAATTATAAAAAAAGGAGTGGCACAATGGGTAACCAACTTGTGTGAACCTTCGACAGTCGGGCTTGAGATAATCTTCCAAAACCGATGCGCAGGTCATGTTGCAAAAATGTCAGACAACCGCTTGACAATACAGCTCACAACTTAGATCCCATGGGATCAGGTGCAAAAATGTGACCAACAGAATACAAGATGGTGTGATAAGCTAGATAAATTCAGAAAGTACTGGCTCTCCGATGTCCATAGAGACGTCTGGCGAATATCGTGGACAGTTCATGTCGAATAACAGACACCAAATGCTACTGCTGCTTAATCTTTATGCATTTCACTCTAAAACACTTGGGTTTCCTATGCTCAATTTTTTGTGCCTCCAACTGAATAATCTTTGTGCTTTCCACTGTTTAATTCCTGGTTAATGGTTTTCACTGTAAAATACTTGCATATTTCACTGTGTAATTCTTGTGGCTTCGACTGTATAGCTCTTTTGCATATTTCATTGAATAATGATAGCATCGTTCACTCTCTGATGTGTTTTCCACGGAGTATCAATTGGGCATTTCACTGTATAATGCTAGAGATTTTCATTCCATTTTGTTTATCCTTTCAATCGCAAAATACCTGTGCTTTTCACTGTATAACAATTGTGCTCTTCAATTTATGATATTTTCGCTTTTTGCTGTATTATGTTTGTCCTTTCTACGGTACAATATTAACTTTATGCAATCATCATAAATCAAGTTCTTTGACAAAGAAGGGGAAAACGATGAAAAATGAATATTCGTGGAAAAAATAAAAGCGTGTTTATCATTTAGCCACGGACTTCATCTATATACCGACATATGTTTACTGAATTTTTTTCTCTGTTATTCGATAAATCCCAGATTTTATACCTTCCCTTCTTTCAGGAATAAATATCTTTCTCTAGTGTTTGTTTTTGTTTCCTATTTTTTTCTATAGATGTATTTTTACCTGGTTTTCAAATATCTATGTTTTTTTCCTGTTCTATTTTTGATATCTATTTTTGATTCATTTTTTCATCCAACCTTTCCTTGTAATTTTTAATTTTCCCTTTTCAACATCAACAGTATTTTTTCCCCTTTCACGTTCTCAATACGCTTTAGATTCAGGGTTTTTTAGTTTTTCTTTTGTCATTTCTATTTCGAGAATGCTTGTGAGTTTACTTTCGTGCCTTTGTGCACATAGGAGAAAGAACGTGTGTATTCATCTTTTTCTACGGTAAAACCCTCCCGTCTGCCGAATCGTCAAGAGCACTTTCCCTCACCCAAGATTGACCCAGGATGGATATTTTTCCGTCTACATGGAGATATTTATGTTGAGTGTATATGTTAGAAATATGATATTTAGATGCAATTTAATAAACATTCAAATATATAAACGAAGGGAATCTGTCTGCGTCTTTGTGATGCTCTAAAAAGTACCTAAACATGAGTGCAACCTAGATAAATTTAGCATGTGTAGTCAATGGACCTTGCTGGGGTTTGGAAATTAAAAGTTCCAAGAACAACAAATCTTGCAAGTTTTAGAGGAAGGGTGTTTCTATTTATAATATAACTGAAATACTCAAGTGGGCACATACTTACTGCCTTTATGTAACTTTTTTATTTTGCATGCTCATATTAAATTCTTTAATGAGTGTAGAGAGTATTGAAACTACCCTCTCAGGGGACCTACTAAAAAAAGGGATGCTATTTACTTTCTGCAATTTTTCTTCCTGTTCTATTCTATTTGTTTACGTTTTTTTTACTCATTTGACTTTTTTTTTTTTACTCATTTCACATTCTTTTTTTTTGACACGTTCTTCATGACTCTTGTAAATTCCTATATCTTCTTTACAATCCGTTTTTTTTTTCTTTCATGATTTCCATTCTGAGAATGATTGTGCTTTTCACTGGATAGTTTTTGTGCTTTTCACCAATGGCAGACCGACAGGGGACGGGGGCACCCAGGTAACACCATCGGAGAAGCAACTTCATGATTCAGCAGCACAAAAATTCATCATTTTCAATTACGTTCAGTGCTGTTTTTCAGCGATTTTAGCCAGTTTTTAGATATTTACAAGGCATTTAAGACACATTTAGCACTTATAAACAATTGAAAATGGCCATGGAAGGGTCAGGAGGGTTTTTGGATATTTTTTTAGGTTGATTCAGCGCCAAACCAGAAGTTTGAATAGGCATAACTGGGGTTACAACCTTAGTGACCACCCTGGGTAACATCAATCCTGAGAACGCCACTGTATTTTCATAGTAAAATGCTTGCACTTTTCATCATTTAATGATGTTGCTTTTTACCCAACGATGCCTGTGTGCTTCTTTGTATTATGCCAGAGCATTCATTGTATATTACTTGTCTATTCCATTGCACGATGCTTACTATTTCTACTGTCATAATCCTTTGCTTTTCACGGGATGATCTTTTTTCCTTCCATGTTATAATGCTAGTGCTTTACTGTTTCCAATTGAATTCTGAATCCAGTTCTTTGTCGAAGAAGGGGAATATACAGGAAAATACATTTTTTATCATAAGGTGTGGAACTTTATTGATATACCAATGGATGTACGTTTATTAATTGTTCCTATGTAATTAAATGCTTGCTTTTCGAAAAAATGTCTTTTCTTCCTCTTTATTTCATCATTATCATCAGTCTTTCAATGTCCCTTGGACATAGGCCACCCCAAAGATAGGTCACTATTCTCTATCATGGGCGTTGCAGAGCCAGTACTTTATGACTTTGTCTTTCTTGTCTCTCCATCTAATACTCTCCCCGCCTCAGTTGCGCTTGTGATCTTTTGGGATCCATGTCGTGAGTTACAATGTCAATCGGATGTCTAACATTCTTGCGACATGGCCAGCCCATTCCCATATGAGATTTTTAATCATTTCCAAACGTTATGCCTTTTAGGGATGAATATTTTCATTTTGTTCTTTTTTCTTTTCTTTTCGATATAAATAAATAAATAAATAAATAAATAAATATATATATATATATATATATATATACATCTAATATTTATATTTCTGAATCTGTTCTAATTTTTATGTCTATTTTTATCTCCTTTTTGCATTCTGCTTTCTCTTCTTGAATAATCTTTTTTAACATCACCTTTATTTGTTTTTACCTTTCATATGTTCTCCCTAGTTTAGATTCTGGGTTATTGATTTTGCTTTTATCATATTTATCACAAGAATGCTTCTGAGTTTATTTGTGTGCCTACGTGCACATAGGAGAGAGAAGGTTTGCGTTCTTTTCTTTGTACCATAAGGCTCAACAATCGGTGGAATCGTCAAAACCATCTCCCACCCCATCCGTGACTGACCAGGGTAGATATTTTTCCATCAAGATATACAAATTTTTGTTGCATATAGATGTTAGCCATCGCTATATAGATATTTTTTGATGAAGATTTTAATATATATATATATATATATATATATATATATATATATATATATATATATATATATATAGACAAGAGGTGTCTGTCTGGATGTTTGTGCGCCATGGAATGAAAAAAAAACTTCTGGACATGTGAGCAGCTAACATAAATCTACCATGCACATTCAATCAACTTGGCTGGAGTTTTTGGAATTAAGAGTTTTAGGAAAAACAGAAATTCGAGTGTTTCAGCGGAGGTTTTTTTTTTATTCACACCGTAATTAAAACACCGGAGTGAACCTTCAATCTTTGTACATACCTATTTAATGTTTATACATAAATTCTCTGACGGATTCAAAGAGCGTTGAAAAAAAACTTTTTTGAGGGGTCAAAAGCAAATGGATGCTTTTTCTTCTCCGCAAAGGGTTGAATGTGTCTGTAGGTATTTTGCGTTTTTAAGTTTTTACACTTCTATATATATATATATATATATATATATATATATATATATATATATATATATATATATATATATATATATATATATATATATATATATACGAAATCGGTCTGATTATGTGTTACGCTACACATATTTGTTGCAGCCCAACCTATTATACCATTCATACTCAGAAAGTTTTTGAAGAACAAACGAAAGGGTTTTCAAATTTTCGCTTCTCAAAGGTGCCGGAAATGGAGAGACTTTGGAAACTGAAAAGGAACTTTTTCCCCCTCCAGTGGTTGAAACAGACTTTTACTCTCTCTTGTGAAGGATCAAAATTAGAAGGGTCATCATTATTGAGAGATCTTCTTAATTGAACGGTTCAAAAGTAAACGGAGTCGAAACAGATAATAAACTTGAGGTCATCTCCCCCAACCTTGAGAGGTGAATGAAAGGACCAAATTGATAGGCAACTTTAATTTTTTCAAGTGTCTTAAAGCTTAAGTATTTTTCACACCTGGAATATTTTACCAGGCATAGATATCACTTTATCATCCAGGTAAACTGATTGTTCCTGTTATCATGGCACCGTTGGGGCTTCAAAAGTGTCGTTAAAATGGATTTGCTGTTAAAACAGGGAAGTTTGTTCGAAGTGTATTGATAATGAGAAACTAAAAAGTATGGACAAAAAATGTTCTTATCACTCCTTAATATTCAAATTCCTTATATTTACTTTTTATATTTGCTTTCCAAAGATTATGCGATTACATCTCAATGTACCGTGGCTGCAAAGTAAGTTTCAACGAGCAGAGAATACAATAGTTATCTTTAGGTGTAGCAAACTCAACCTTAAAAAAACCCAGAAAATTCCATTAGTCTTGAAAATAAGTCTTTACTACAAATGCATACTACCGATAGTCACTTATAGAACTGATACATTGAACGTAACCAAAAGATTGACCCTCAAACCAAGAACCATACAACGTGCATATGAGAGAATCATCCTCAACATAACTTGGAGAGACAACAAAACAGCACAGTTAATTGAGAAGAAAAAGGGGTCAAGGATTTAATGTAATCAGTGACATCACACTATGTCTCAGTTATTCTTTACTTCTTATTCATATTTCTTTTGAATTTCTCGTAGATTTGATTGGACAGCAATTCAATAACTCCACCAATCAGCAGCAATAGCGTTTCTCATTTAACAACACGCGTTCTGACGGCCTATCTTTCTTCTCGCAAGAATTTAGTCGCAGTGTATACCTTTCCCTAAGCAAAGTAAAAAGTTAATCATTTAGATATCGTTCTTCTTATTTGCATGTTTTTTTTAAGAAAAATAAAAAAGACAGCATGATATATCTTTTAATCCATTTGACGTAACAGAAAATTCCTTATAACGAAACATCCAGAGTGTACCATATACCGTATTTATTTCCTTTAACTTCGATTAATTTCTACTGGATTCCGACTTGTCAATTATTTGCTAACTCTGCAAATCAGCATCAACAGCAATCTTCAACTTGGACGAACATCCTTCTCTGGTAATTGAAGGTTTGATTTTGACGGAGACTCATAATGTGTCAACGGGAAATCCAACATAAAATATGTTGAAATGAAGTTAAGTGAGATACGGAAACAGCAGTCGATTCATAACAGTGAGTGTTCTGATGATGATTGCAACGGAAGTGTCGGTTGCGTTCAAAACCTTTGAAAAGTGCTGTTACAGAGGTGCATGAATAATGTTAGCAATACCTCGCTTAATGCTCTGTACACTTAAAGCTACCACCTTCAGTACTGCATTATCATAGCTCTCATTTTTAAAAGTTATTGTTATGCATTAAGTGATGTTCAATTTCAAAAATAAATGTTGAACGATAAAACACAGCTCTATGGACAGATTCCAGAATAACTGTGAAGTGTACACTTTGATAATTGCCCCCTGAAGTGGTAAAGCTGGTTAGAAAGCAGGGGGCAAATCGTTCCCACTGAGGATAAACGCAAAATATGGCCCTTTTTCAATAATTTTCAATTCTTTTTTTCCCTGTTTGCAATTAAGTTCAAATCTCATTTTTTTTCATTGCTATTTTTCTTATCACCTCATCGCCTGGAAGAACTCCCTAGACTTACTTTATTCCACCAAATTTTAAAAAGAAGGGACATATTTTGGGAATATATCAGATTAGCTCTAAAAGATTCCATCATTCTCTGCATTTTGACAATAAGATGCAGCTAGTAAACATAATATTTTTTGACGGACAAACCTTTCGGAGCATTTGAGACGGCAGTCTTGCTGAATGTATTGAAGCCAAGACTGTTTTGTTCGGCCTGTAATACGTATTTCATAAAGCAGCAAATATCCAAACTCAATCATGTTTATTTGAAAGTGAAAATTGAAAAGTTTCAATCTTAAAAAAAAGCATGAGAATTATTTTCAAATTACAGCAAACTGATGGATTTCAGTTTGTTATGAACATTATCAGCTGGAGCCCATTCAGCATCTCCACATTTCTAGCCAGCCACAATTTTGCACATGATCTCTGGAGATCCTTGTAAGCTGTGATGTCCAGCAGTTGTCTGACATTCTTGTTCATGATCAACCCTTTTCCATTTGAGTTTCCTGATAGATTATATGATACGTCTGACTTGAGTTTTTTTTTTGTTGTTCAGTTCCAAATTCAAGTCCCATAGTTGTTTTAGCAGTAGGCTGCATTGGTTGCATACCTCCGTTCTTAGGACTTGGGAGATTTTCTTGATTTTCTAAGCCACGCTGGTTCTGCTGAAAGCTTGTCAGCCTGAAGTGATTCTTTGCTTGATTTCTCCTCATTCTGGGGATTTCATGGAGATTCATTGACCTAAGTTGTCTGCTTTCTGTAGCTGTGTTTTTTAATTTTATATTTTGGTCCAAAACATGTTTGTTTCACATAACATTTGTTTTTACTAAAGTTCATGTTGAAAATAACTTTCTTGTCATTTTCTGTTGGTACGCGCAGAATTATTGGAGGATTATGGAAGGTCTTAGAAAAGAAGATGTCAGCAAATCTGAGGTTACGTAGGTATTCATCATCAAATTTCTCAATTCAATTTACTTAGGGAGATAACCTAAAAGCAGCTGTGAAGTGTTTTATTTTGCTGCTATTGCCTTGTCTTCTTTTCTATCTGAAACGGCTCAGTCTTTATTTAGTCTGAAAAGGAACTGCTATGTCCATATATTTATTACAAAACTCAGACATATGCAAACTACGCCTTGTCATATGATAGTATCAATGAATTTGGAAATTTCTGAAAATGAATAAATATTACTCATCTTATTGAAAATCGAGTAAATAGCAATTCTAGGCGCAAATAAATATCTAAAATGGCAACACTGGGCATAGGGTCGTAACTAAAATTTAAAGTTGTCAGTCAATGACGGATACCGATGCTAGTGATGATAAAATATTTCAATGAGTTTCATATGAACGTTTTCTATGTTGATGCAATGGAAATTGTATGATGATTATAGTACTTTTACCATCTTCAAGAAGATAACGGATATCAAAGTTCGAGGAGAAGACAAAACAAAGAGAAGTCAGCACGTTAGTAACTCTGTCTTCATTTTTGTACACTTTGATATGCAAAGTACTACGTCCAATTGTTTACACCGTGTAAACACCTTTTTCGAAAAAAAATATTATTGAAACATAGGAAACAAATCATTTTTAAGTAATAAAACTGCCCCTTTATTCTTTCAAATAAGATAGATATTCTTCTACAATAAAAGAATTCTTAAACAAGTTTCGAACATTTTTCTCATCATGTATCTCTTTTTCGGCGTTAGGTTTGGGAAGAGCCTCCTGAAACCTGGCAGAAAAATGCACTTTGTTGATTTCAATTCGAGGTTTAATAGATTTTTATACCATTCTTAGAACAGGGATTTCTTCAACACCTTGACATTATTTTGGTAATATAATCCGAATTAATTTCATGCAAAGGGTTATAACCTTTTTTTTGATGTTTGGTTTCTCTCTTGGGCGTTACGTTTCAATATATCTTTTTGTTTTCAGGTTTCAAAAACAATCTTTCGAATAAATAGTATACTGAATCAAACTGATTCTAAGGTGTTTGGAATGAGATGGCAGAACAGATTTTTACACACACAGTCACGTACACACACAAGCACACAGACGCACACTCACAATCACACACACACACAGGCATATATAGATATGTATGTATCCAATAAATTCAAATACTGCCTCTCCTTTCAGAATACCTCACAGTGACACGAAGAACGCTGCTCAAAACCGACCCTTCGTATTTGACTCCTTTCTTCTGGCTAACCCCTCTTATTCGACCCCTTTCTCCTCCCTTACAGTGATATAACCTTCCCCCCCCTCATCAACTAAAACAGAAAATAACTGCAAAAGCACATTTTTTCTCCATTTCATTCCACTCGCTCAAAGATGGAAACAGCTACACACAAAGTCAGACCCTGTGATAATAGATTTTTGAGATATGAAACTTTTTTTCTCTCTCGAATTCTTCCACTTTCCTAATGTCAATTATCACAAACTTTTTGTTGGGTTACCTTGCATTCACACATTAACACAAACACATTTACTCACACTGACACACACACATACACACACACACACACTTATATATATTAGGATGTGTGTGTGTGTGTGTGTGTGTGTGTGTGTGTGTGTGAATACTTATATACGTATGTATATTTACTCTGTACGAGATAGTAAAACAATGATAGATATGACGCAAGTGTGTGTAAATGTATCAGATAGATCTTATGGATCAGCAGAGCAGTGATAAATGAGAAAATAATTTTTCAATGGTTTGTATGAATTGTACATCCAAATCCACTCTGAAAAGGCTGTTTTGAAAATCTTTTACACGAGAAACAGATTGCACAATCTGTAATGAACTATTGAAAAATCATCCATTATATATATATATATATATATATATATATATATATATATATATATATATATATATATATATATATATATATAGAGAGAGAGAGAGAGAGAGAGAGAGAGAGAGAAAAATTGACAGATAGATATATGGACAGGGAGAGAAGGAGAGAGAGAAATAGAAAGAGGAGTGCAGCAGAAAAGAAGAAAGGAAACAGTACAGTATCCGGGACAAGCATTCAGTTATGAAGCTATAATTATGATATTGTCCGTTATCGGAAAAGTCTTTTTTCAGGAAAGTAAATCCGATATATTATCCATACGCATATTCATTCGTCTGGTTATCAAACTTTTGGCTGCTTTTAAATTTTTTCACATCATTAGTTCTCCGTGGTAATTGCCCACCTTGTAATAGATGTCTTCAAAAATAGTCCTACTATCATTCTGATTGTTTCTCCCAGCATTCGAATGTCACACATTTAGTAATAACTTGAAGGGAGGTTGAGTAGTTTGATTAGGGGAAAAGAAGAGAGAAGACATAGAAAGGTCATAGTTTTATGAGAGGGGAGAAATTGAGAGAGTGAAAGGTAGGCAATTCAATAGAATGAGGGAGAGGGGGAGTTTGAGTGAAAGAGAGAGAGAGAGTGATGATAATGAGAAGGTCAGCTTATATTACAAGCTGGTAGGGGAAAGGAGAATAAAGTTGACTAGCTCAATGAGAGGTTAGGAAAAGAGAAAAGAGTGAGGTTAGTTAGGTAGTCTGAATGAACTATGTTTGTACTGGCAAGCAACGAAAACTGGATGGGAAGATGGAGAACATTGGAAGATACAAACAAACGATAGGATTATGGTCAAAGCCGAAAATTGTGGTTAGTTGCCACCATTCATGGCATTTTTACAGGTACGTATATCATCATCATCATCATTTTCCCTCCTCCTTCTCCTTTTAGCGTCACTCATTGGACGTAAACCTTCCCCAAAATTTGCAAGACCTCTCTATCATTGGCGTCAAGGTGCCAATACTTTCTAAAGTGGTCAAATTTGTTACGCCATCTCAGTGTTAGCCGGTTGCATTTTCGCATTTAATCTATGAGGATCCACATTATGAGTTTGGACGTCAAATGATTGTCAGACATTCTTGCAAAATGGCAAGTCTGTTTTCATTTGAGTTTTCTTATCGTCTCTGTGATTAATCTGACATCAGATTTTCCTAATATACTGTGCTGTCCTATTATCTCTCTCTGTTACGTTGGTCATGGTTCTGTTAAATGCACGTTGCAGTGTTCTTGGCTCCAGAGTCAACATCGTGGTGAGGTTTTATGTTTCAGCTTGGTAATTATCGATAGAATGCATTAGTTGTACACCTTTCTTTTTTTAAGGATTAATGGAATTTTCTTGTTCTTGAAGATGGAACTTGGTAACCCAGAGTAATTCTTCTACTTTTTAATTCTGTCATTTTCTGCGTTTATCTCAGGTAATTCAATATATATCATTACGATTCACAAAATTTTCCCGTCTGTATGTGATGGCTTAGCAGAGGAACAAGTAGACACAACCATGTGAAATTTTCTCTGGGTTTCTTGGAAGGCCAAAGCAGGTTTTAAACAAATGTTTTTTTTCTCTAAATCCTACTCATGTTTTTTTGGAGGGTGTTCGATGTTTAATACAAATCAATGCTTTCTTTGGTACGCACTTTTGGTTGATTCTGCTTGCTTACTACTCTTTACGTGTCAACATACTCAGAGAAGGGGAAAACAGTATCATTATTACAGAGATATCTCCCTCACTCTCAATCCGTCTATGTATACAATGTGACACTTCAGGGACCTGATCCATCGCTTCAGAAACGTCTCTTGAATTTTCTATGGAAACAACAGCATTTGAGAAGAACAAGTCAACGGAGATCGTAAAAAGGAATATCTACAGATTACAAATATCCTTTTTTTAAAACCAAAATTGAAATCAGTGAATCGAAATCAACAGGAAAAAAACAAAACAACAAAAAGCAAAAACAATGACAACTTGGTTTATCCTGTCTATTCATTTTATTTTTGCTTTTTTTTTCGGGAGGTTTATTGATAATATCTCAATTTTTTTTAAATGAATTTTCTTCCTCTCACAATCGGAGTGAGATCTCATATCTATTTCAATCTGTCCATGATGTGATGTGGAAGTACTCTTTTTTTATTATCCCGTGTTGAGCCAGAAGCACCGCACGATTTTAATGAACGGAATGAAGGTCAGAATTTGTCTGTCAGCTAATGGACTTAAAATATTATGAAAAACATTTTCCTAAGTGTTATCGACGTTTGAAAGCGTTAATGTTATTTAAAAAATATTTAAAAAATAACAGTCAAAATTGATTTTTGAAAATTCAAAGTTAAATTGAATTTATAGTAAAGTTCTTTTGATTAATTCCAAATATTTTACCTCATATGCCCCTTTCGAAAATATTAGTCACACTCTTTTTCTTTAATTACCCCTCTTTGTTTTTTTTCAATAGAACCCTTTCTTTTAATTTTACATCTTCAACTTCGTAGAAAATAGTATTATTAATCCAATTTTTTAAAACAAAATGAATTAGACACTATTCGGTTTACCCCTATCTATGTATGTATTCGTGTACGTATTTATCCAGCAATCAATCTAAATTTCTAATTCTTTTTACTCAGTGTTTGTGTGTGTATATATTTGAGGGTGACAATTCACACGACCTGTTACAGCGGTGTTTTAGTCCAGTAATACATAATGTGAATTATTCACAAAAACTGATTTATTTAAAACATCAAACTGAATAAAGCAGATATTCAAAAAATGATTACAACGATATCTACTTTATCTACTTATGGCCAATCTATAGGAATTTTTTTACCGTTATTCTCCTCCATACGCACGTACATAAAGAGCGAAAAAGTCGATAGCCAGTGTAATTTCAAGACCGAATCTTCCTGTGAGAGATGTCACAAAAAGGAATTGACCTTACATAATTTCAAGAAAATGTGATGAACAATAGATCGCTCCTGTAACTACTTTATTGTCTCTGCAACAGAACCAAATCAATCCTCGGTGGATTTGCAACAAAGGAAACTTAATAATTTGAGATTCGTAATAAGAGACGAAAGTGGGAATGCCATAAACTGTTGGCGGGTAAAGTCACCATCTTGGCGTTAGATATTGCACCTTTGGGGATTTAGTGTCTACTTTGTATTGATCATCTAATCTATGAAAAGTTTCCCATTCTAAATTATCATTGTCAGTCTGATTTTAATTCATATATTCTTTTATTCATTTACATACATACATACATACATACATACATACATACATACATACATACATACATACGCAGACGCACACAAGTATTATAGGGCCCTGAAAAGTTATCGGCTTAAAAAATGATGCCAATTCTCAGCCTGACACTCTTCTTATATTCTGAGCGTTATTCTATCATAGTCTCTGAAAAGCGTGCTCTTTTACACTGCAAATTGCCGATGGAGTAGATCTTTTCGCTTCTTTTTAGTTATGTTTCTATCCTTCCCTTCTTCATTCGTCTGAGAAAGTCCTGGCACAAGGTCGCGTATATAAATGCATTATTGATACTATGAATATTGCTTTCTAACTCGATTTGTTGGAATACTTCATTATCAGTGTTATTTGTACAGTCTATATCGTCAAAAAGTTTCCTTAAAATTATGTTTTAATTATCTGTAGTCATTGGTTTGACACACCAGTATTGACTGGTACCTTCGATTAAATATCAAGTGAAGAGATTTTCTCGATACTTAAACATTCTTCTCGATATTCTACCTGACGTCAACATTGCAGTTACCTGAATAGTTTCGGCTCTTTCATTGTTCCTCCACACTCTTTCTTTGTTTTATCTTTTTTGAAGACTGTTTCGCGGCTGTGCCCAACGTCGGCAGGATTGTCACATTCATATTCCCCATTTTCCCCATTTTTCTTGCAAGGTTTTGATACTTATCTAGTTTTCTTCTGTTCCATCCTGCAGTTTTAACGGAACCGAGTAATCTGTTATTCGACACCTTGCTTGTTCCCTTGTTTACAACAACTAGATCTGATCTCCTAGGATTCATCGGCTGATCTGTTTGAATCTCGAGGTCCCACAGCATTTTATTCTATTTTTTGTATGATATTATTATTATTATTATTATTATTATTATTATTATTATTATTATTATTATTATTATTATTATTATTATTATTATTATTGTTTGGAATCTCACACCAGTTGCCTGGTGGTAACCGCTGGAGTTTGAGTGACAGCAAGTCTCCTCAAGTCTCCAGCCCTCCTCTCCTAGTACTAGCAGGTCGCAGTAATTCTGCGATTTACAGTTTCACACCGGTTGCCCAGTGGTTATCGCTGAAGGCTGAGTGACAATAAGTCTCCTCAGGTCTTCAGCTAACGTCTCCTCCCTCTTTCGCATATCATGACAGAGCTACAATTCGTTGCAGTACTTATATCTCTAGCACCTTCCTCAGTACCCGTGCAGTTCCCAGTAGTGCTGTGGTCTGTACGGTCTCTATCCTCCCCCTAATCCCGATCTCCTCCAGTCTCTCCCTCAGCGTTCTGGGGACAGTTCCTAGTGCTCCCACTATGACTGGTACTACCCTGGTTTTCATGTTCCACATTTTCTTTAACTCCCTTGCTAGGTCCTGGTATTTTTCCCTTTTTTCAGCCTCCTTCTTTTTTACTCTATGGTCTGCAGGCACAGCCACGTCTACTATTTGGCAGGCTTTCCTTTTTTTGTCTACTATTACTAAGTCCGGCCTTCTTGCCTGGATGAGGTGGTCAGTTTGGATGTCAAAGTCCCACAGTAGTTTGTGGTTGTCATTCTCCAAAACTGCCTCTGGCTTGTGCTGATACAACTTTTCCCCATGGTTGAATCCCATTTGTTTACTTAGTTCCCAGTGTATCATCGTTGCTACTCTATCGTGTCTATGCTTATACTCCTTCTGGGCGAGTTGACTACATTCACTAGTTATGTGGTTTACTGTCTCATCTCTTTCACCGCACATGCGGCATTTGCTGTTTGCCTGTGTTCTGTCGATTTTAGCTTTTATGTAGTTTGTCCTTATGCTTTTGTTTTGGGCTGCCATGATGAGCGATTCTGTTTCTCTCTTAAGGTTTCCCTTTCGTAACCACGTCCATGATTTCTCGTCTGCTATATCTTTTATCTGTCTTTTAAACTTGCCGTACAATTTTTTCCCTTCCCACTTTTCGTTTCTAGTTTGCTGTACCGTTCCATTGCTTTCTACTTTGTTTGTTGCGCTATCCCTCGCGCTCTTTATGATTTCTTCACTATTTGTTTGCACATATTTATCTAGGACTACTTTAGCTCTCTGGACACAATCTTCTATGCTGATGAGCCCCCTACCACCTTCTTTTCTCTTAACGTATAGTCTATCTGTATCATCCCTAGGGTGTAATGCTTTATGCATCGTCATAAGTTTCCTTGTTCGCCTATCCATTGATTGGAGCTCTTCCTTTGTCCATCCTAGGAATGGTCCTGTATACCTAACTACTGACACAGCCCAGGTGTTCATTCCTTTTATTAGATTTCTGCTATTTAATTTGGTTTCTAATATTTTCCTTATCCTTCTAAGGTATTCCCTCTTAATTTTCTCCTTCATCTCTTCCCGTTTTATCGTGTCACATTCAAGGACACCTAGGTACTTGTATCGGTCTTGTGCAGTCAATGCCCTAATCTTGTTGTTGTCCGGAAGTTCAATTCCCTCAGTCATTGAAAGCCTTCCTTTGTGCATTACCATGATTGCGCATTTTTCTATCCCAAACTCCATTCCTATGTCCTCACTATATTCCCTTACTTCGTTTAACAGAGTCTCAAGCTCTCCCCTGTTTTTTGCAAACAATTTAATATCGTCCATGTACATTAAGTGGTTGACCTTTCCTTTTGTTTTAGAGAAGTGGTATCCTTTGCTGTTTCTCAGGATTCTGTTAAGCGGTATCATTGTTAGAACAAATAATAGTGGGGACAACGAGTCTCCTTGGAAGATCCCTCTTTTTATCCCTACCTCGGTTAGTTTGTCCCCTGCGGCTGTCAAATCTACTTTCCAGTCTTCCATTGAATTACCAATGAATTTAACCACCGGTTCGCTAATTTTGAACATTCTAAGGCATTCGAGTATCCAGCTATGTGGAATCATATCGTATGCCTTTTTGTAATCTATCCATCCCATTGCGATATTCTTTCTCCTTTTCCTTACTTCTTTTAAGATCATCTGGTCTATGTAGAGTAAATCGTTTGCCCCTTTGGTTCCTATCCTACACCCTTTCTGTTCCTCTGGTAGTAGCCCCCTTCTATCCATTGACATGTATATTCTCTCTGCTATTTGCCCGGTCAGGATTTTCCACATAAGTGGTAGGCAAGTGATTGGTCTATAGTTGCTTGCTATGTTCCCTTTTCCCGGGTCTTTTTGGATGAGGGTGGTTCTGCCTTTAGTCATCCATTCTGGTGCTTTGCCTTCATTCAGACAATTTTGGAGTAGGTGAGTGAGTCTGCCGTGTAACGTGGTAAATTTTTTGAACCAATACCCATGGATCCCGTCGGGACCCTATCATTATTATTATTATTATTATTTGCAATCTCACTCCAGTTGCCTGGTGGTAACCGCTGGAGTTTGAGTGACAGCAAGTCTCCTCTAGTCTCCAGCCCTTCTCTCCTAGTTCTCATAGGCCACAGTAATACTGCAGTTTATAGTTTCACACCGGTTGCCCAGTGGTTATTGCTGAAGGCTGAGGGACAATAAGTCTCCTCAGGTCTTCAGCCAACATCTCCTCTCTCTTTTGCCTATCATGCCAGTGCTGTGGTTCACATTCCCGCTTTCATTTCCCAACTTTTGTTAGGTCACTGTTAACAATTAGTGTTGCAGTCTTCATATATCTGGCACTTTCCTCAGTATCCGCGCAGTTCATAGCACTGCTGTGGTCTGTACAGTCTCAATCCTTCCCTCTATCCCGATCTCCTCCAGTCTCACATTCAGAGTCTTTGGGACAGTTCCTAATGCGCCAACTATGATTGGCACTACCGTGGCTTTCATTTTCCACATCTTTTTCAGTTTTCTCGCTAGATCCTGGTATTTTTCCAGTTTTTCATTCTCCTTCCTCTTTACTCTATGGTCTGCAGGTTCAGCCCCGTCTACTATTTGGCTGATCTTCCTCTTTTTGTCTACGATAACCAAGTTATTATTATTATTATTATTATTATTATCATTATTATTATTATTATTATTATTTCGGAATCTCACACCAGTTGCCTGGTGGTAACCGCTGGAGTTTGAGTGACAGCAAGTCTCCTCAAGTCTCCAGCCCTCCTCTCCTCGTACTCATAGATTGCAGTAATTCTGCGATTTACAGTTTCACACCGGTTGCCCAGTGGTTATCGCTGAAGGCTGAATGACAATAAGTCTCCCCAGGTCTTCAGCTAACGTCTCCTCTCTCTTTCGCATATCATGACAGAGCTACGCTTCGTTGCAGTCCTTATATCTCTAGCACCTTCCTCAGTATCCGTCCAGTGCCCAGCAGTGCCGTGGTCTGTACGGTCTCTATCCTCCCCCTAATCCCGATCTCCTCCAGTCTCTCCCTCAGCGTTTTGGGGACAGTTCCTAGTGCGCCCACTATGACCGGTACTACCCTGGTTTTCATGTTCCACATTTTCTTTAACTCCCTTGCTAGGTCCTGGTATTTTTCCCTTTTCTCACCCTCCTTCTTTTTTACTCTATGGTCTGCAGGTACAGCAACGTCTACTATTTGGCAGGCCCTCCTTTTTTTGTCTACTATTACTAAGTCCGGCCTTCTTGCCTGGATGAGGTGGTCAGTTTGGATGTCAAAGTCCCACAGTAGTTTGTGGTTGTCATTCTCCAAAACTGCCTCTGGCTTGTGCTGATACCACTTTTCCCCATGGTTGAATCCCATTTGTTTACTTAGTTCCCAGTGTATCATCGTTGCTACTCTATCGTGTCTATGCTTATACTCCTTCTGGGCGAGTTGGCTACATTCACTAGTTATGTGGTTTACTGTCTCATCTCTTTCACCGCACATGCGGCATTTGCTGTTTGTCTGTGTTCTGTCGATTTTTGCTTTTATGTAGTTTGTCCTTATGCTTTTGTTTTGGGCTGCCATGATGAGCGATTCTGTTTCTCTCTTAAGGTTTCCCTTTCGTAACCACGTCCATGATTTCTCGTCTGCTATTTCTTTTATCTGTCTTTTAAACTCGCCGTACAATTTTTTCCCTTCCCACTTTTCTTTTCTAGTTTGCTGTACTGTTCCATTGTTTTCTACTTTATTGTTTGTCGCACTATCCCTCGCGCTCTTTATGATTTCTTCACTATTTGTTTGCACATATCTATTTAGGACTACTTTAGCTCTCTGGACACAATCTTCTATGCTGATGAGCCCCCTACCACCTTCTTTTCTCTTAACGTATAGCCTATCTGTATCATCCCTAGGATGTAATGCTTTATGCATCGTCATAAGTTTCCTTGTTCGCCTATCCATTGATTGGAGCTCTTCCTTTGTCCATCCTAGGAATGGTCCTGTATACCTAATTACTGACACAGCCCAGGTGTTCATTCCTTTTATTAGATTTCTGCTATTTAATTTGGTTTCTAATATTTTCCTTATCCTTCTGAGGTATTCTCTCTTAATTTTCTCCTTCATCTCTTCCCGTTTTATCGTGTCACATTCAAGGACACCTAGGTACTTGTATCGGTCTTGTGCAGTCAATGCCCTAATCTTGTTGTTGTCCGGAAGTTCAATTCCCTCAGTCATTGAAAGCCTTCCTTTGTGCATTACCATGATTGCGCATTTTTCTATCCCAAACTCCATTCCTATGTCCTCACTATATTCCCTTACTTCGTTTAACAGAGTCTCAAGCTCTCCCCTGTTTTTTGCAAACAATTTAATATCGTCCATGTACATTAAGTGGTTGACCTTACCTTTTGTTTTAGAGAAGTGGTATCCTTTGCTGTTTCTCAGGATTCTGTTAAGCGGTATCATTGTTAGAACAAATAATAGTGGGGACAACGAGTCTCCTTGGAAGATTCCCCTTTTTATCCCTACCTCGGCTAGTTTGTCCCCTGCGGCTGTCAAATCTACTTTCCAGTCTTTCATCGAATTACCAATGAATTTAACCACCGGTTCGCTAATTTTGAACATTCTAAGGCATTCGAGTATCCAGCTATGTGGAATCATATCGTATGCCTTTTTGTAATCTATCCATCCCATTGCGATATTCTTTCTCCTTTTCCTTACTTCTTTTAAGATCATCTGGTCTATGTAGAGTAAATCGTTTGCCCCTTTGGTTCCTATCCTACACCCTTTCTGTTCTTCTGGTAGTAGCCCCCTTCTATCCATTGACATGTATATTCTCTCTGCTATTTGCCCGGTCAGGATTTTCCACATAAGTGGTAGGCAAGTGATTGGTCTATAGTTGCTTGCTATGTTCCCCTTCCCCAGGTCTTTTTGGATGAGGGTGGTTCTGCCTTTAGTCATCCATTCTGGTGCTTTGCCTTCATTTAGACAATTTTGGAGTAGGTGGGTGAGTCTACCGTGTAACGTGGTGAACTTTTTGAACCAATACCCATGGATCCCGTCGGGACCCGGTGCTTTCCAGTTGGCTACTTTCCTAAGAGTATGTTTCAATGTGGTCTCATTCAGTACTATTGGTTCTCTTTGTCTATATCTTCTAGTTCTTTTCTCATGTTTCCTAGCCATTGCGGTGTTACATTGTGTCTTTTTGGGTGCCCCCATATGCTATTCCAATAGTTCTTGGCCTCTATGGCATCTGGTTTTATGTCCTGCCTTCTTTCCCCATTTAAATCTTGGTAAAACTTTTTCTCATTGTTTTGGAATGTGCGGTTTTGTGTGTATTGGGCCGATCTTAGTCTGTATCTTTTTAGTCTTGCCTCTTTAGCTAGTCTTTTCTGGTGTAACTCTTCGACTACAGTTGCGATGCCTTTTTGCGCTACCTTATATTTGTTATAAAGTCTTACTCGTGGTCTGTCTGTGTGTGGTGTATTTCTAAGCAGTACTTCGTCTCTCTGTAGTTGGGAGATCTGCCTTTGTAACCTTCTCTCCCAGTTAGGTTTCCCTTCCCTATTATTGCTCAGGTTCCTATCTCGTGTTGTGAAACTTTGTGCTACCATTTTCGCCCCTGCATAAATTAGGTTGTTGAGTTCTAGGAGGGTGTCTGTTTCTATGTGCTGTAAGAGGCAGTTGACCTGTTCGGTCACTTCTCCGACTTTCTTTCTGTCTTTGTCTCTTAGGGAGGGGAGTGTTGTTTTCTCTCCTCGCATGATCTCTTTCAAAGCTTGTATTTTGCTTTTCTCTTCTTCCGTTGGTGCCTCGTCATCACCCTCTGGTGCATAGCTTACTGTGGGGGTCTCATGGGGGATTATTCTAGTTTTGTTATTGGTACTAGTTGTGCTGGGGGGGCATTTTTCAGATGTGTCACCTGAATCTCTCTCTACATTAATGCGAATCTCTAGTAGTTCAGTCTCGGACAACCATTTCTTCTTTTGAATTTGCTTTACTTGGTCAGCAAGGCGTTGGTTCGATACTTCCACAGCCGATTTTTCCCTCCATATTTGGAGCATACGCTCTCTATAAGATCGCACTGAAGGCTTGCTTTTATAGTAACAGTACATAACTAGTCTATTCTCTTCCCTTGTCCATCTCTTTCTCTTTATAGCAGTCGCCCTATGAGGACTGCGCTTCCCCTGGATATCGCTAGTGGTATACGAGTTTTGGCCAACAGTAGCTGTGTGACGACTGTGTCCCTCCTGAAGGCCATTAAGGGTACACGAGCCGAGATTTTGGCCAGCAGTCACAGGATGACGACCGGGTCCCTCCTGGTGGCTAACAAGGGAACACCTGCCGGTTACGACACACAGGTCTTGGATCTGTGCCCCGTTTTTTGCGGTAAAATGGTTTGGTTGTACTGTCATGATTGGGGTTTTTGGTTCTTTGGAGGTAGTACCAGACCTTGGTGGGTTGGTTAAGACCGATGTGAGTCGGAAATAGCCCAAGGGCCCCACCGGCCCTTTTGGTTCTTTTAAGGTAGCACCATACCTTGGTGGGTTCATTGAGACCTATGCGCACAGTGGTAGTCAAAGAGCCCCACCAGCTCCTACCACCCAGGGTATGGCCTCACAAGGACAAGCCATTCAGGCTTGCAGAGATATCTATCTAGTGATATGATATTTGCCTGATTGTTGAACTAAAGAAATAACACTAAGCCTTTTTCTGGGGAGGGGGGGTTTGCATACATAAAAGATCATATGTCTCCCTTAAATGCTATAAGTCTTGACTTAGTATAAGTTTCGATATTCGTTGTTTTTTTCTTCTTCTTCTTCTTCTTCTTCTTCTTCTTCTTCTTCTTCCAATGCCCGCTGGGTACATGGCCAAGCGACGACCACCGCCAATTTATACTATACTAATCTCGGGGGCGGGGGGGGAGGAGGTTGCAAGTGGAAAAGTTCATTCACACACACACATATATATATATACTCGCCCCTCGCTTTTCTATACTTCTATGGGACAACTCATTTTGAATTATAAATTATAAATATAATAATTTTAAATTTAATTTTAATATTACTTACCCACGTGCAGGTCTAAAAAAACAACTTTTTTCAACTCGGCAGTGGCCTTCTCATTGCAAGAGAAAATTCCTCAGACTCACAAAGAAAACCATCTCAGAGGTACAAAGATACCATCAAAATATCAAGAATAATCAACCAAAGTAAAATATCATTACAATGTTCAAAGATAATCAGAGTTCATCTCAAAGCCAAACGTTAAGTATCATTAGAATCTAAAGAAAACTTCTTTAACTAAGCCCAGAACAAAATCATCAGGGGCAGCCTGTAGTCAAAATAGCATTATTATTAATAAGACATTCAATAAGAACCATCAAAATATCAGGAATAATCAACCAAAGTAAAATATCATTAAAATGTTCAAAGATAATCAGAGTTCATCTCAAAGCCAAACGTTAAGTATCATTAGAATCTAAAGAAAACTTCTTTAACTAAGCCCAGAACAAAATCATCAGGGGCAGCCTGTAGTCAAAATAGCATTGTTATTATTAATATCATTATTATTATTATTATTGTTAATAATAAGACATTCAATCACAGAGTAAATTTTAAAATCTAGCCTGAGTTAGTTAGGTCTTCAAAGTAAGTCACCAGAATTCATCTTGAAAAAGGAAGCCTTTTGTCGAAAAATGGGGGAGGCTGTCTTCGATATTCGTTGTTTTTTTCTTCTTCTTCTTCTTCTTCCAATGCCCGCTGGGTACATGGCCAAGCGACGACCACCGCCAATTTATACTATACTAATCTCGGGGGCGGGGGGGGGGGAGGAGGTTGCAAGTGGAAAAGTTCATTCACACACACACATATATATATATACTCGCCCCTCGCTTTTCTATACTTCTATGGGACAACTCATTTTGAATTATAAATTATAAATATAATAATTTTAAATTTAATTTTAATTCCACTTACCCACGTGCAGGTCTAAAAAAACAACTTTTTTCAACTCGGCAGTGGCCTTCTCATTGCAAGAGAAAATTCCTCAGACTCACAAAGAAAACCATCTCAGAGGTACAAAGTATTATTATTATTATTAATATCATTATTATTATTATTATTGTTGTTGTTATTGTTGTTGTTTTTGTTGTTGTTGTTTTTGTTGTTGTTGTTATTGGAGGTGCTGGTGGTGTTTTCTATATCTTCAGCAAATACCGCTAAAGATCGGGAGACAGCCAGTGTAGCATTTTGAGCACTCTTGCTGACACAAGCAAATGATTGTATTGAATTTCCTTAACTTTGATGTCTACTTCCTTCAATTACGCACGTCTAGGGTTTGCTTCATGTACACGAATTAGAATAAGCACTACCCGATGTACTCTCTTCCAATATATTTTCTTCGACCCACGAGCAACGTTTCAAATACTTTGCTTCCCTAGGCTTCCAGCCTGTTGTTAGCTTCGAGTCTTGTGACAACTTTTCTTTTTTTCTGATGGATAAAATATTGACAATTCCTCTTTTCCGTTGGAGAGTCTGACAGGATTCCAAATTTCCTGAAGATTTTATTTTTCTCCTATGAAGTTCATATTGTTTTTACGATGCCTTTTGACACAAGAAGATTGCAATGTGTTAATCCTCCAAGTTGGAGTTGTTGTGCGTCTAGAATATTGATATTCAAAGTTCTCTCTTTCATTTAGGTTCGAACCCTGACTTCTGATTTCCCTTTTTTCTCATATACCTCCAACACGTGAGCGATCATGGTTCTGCATGGTTTTCTCTCCCCTGTTGCTCTCAGCAGGTCCCTCTCATCTACGTTTTCTGAATGCTCATCTTATCTAATCCTCATCGACCCTGGATTTAAAAAAAATGAATAAAGAAATCATTGTTTCGACCTGAACAGCAACTGAATCTTCTTTTTCTACTTTTTACTACCGTGTCCTACCCGGCCGTGGACGGTCATGGCACTCCTTAGATTCTTTCCCTTTTCACTCTCAGCAACTCCCGCTCATCTACGCCTTCAAGTATTCTTTCTGATCAAACTTTTGGTTACCCGTTGTCTACCTTAGCTTCTTTTGTCTTTAATGTCCTTTGTTAGTGTCAAATCCCCCCAAACTCTCTTCCATATAACTTGATCAAAATTTCTAACTGCTTCTTTCATATCTATATCTCCAGTTTAATCGTAGTTTTTAATCACATAAAACTTTTTCATTGGTTACTACATCTTCAGTCAAAGATATTTGTGGAATTTGCCAATAAAACTGTTTGATACTAGTATGAAAATAACGATGAGGATATTAATGATACTGAACAGTAGTCATTGTAATAGTATTGATATTTATTTAGTATTGATTATAATGATGATAAGGAATTAAGTGGATCCTATTAGATAATCATATCTGAGATCTAATTAATTTTTTATTCAAATTTATAATCTATATTTTCACATAATCCGAGGAACAAGGTTAATACATTCTTAAGTAAGAGATTGAAATATTTCACGCTTTCATAATTTGCAATGGAGATTTTCAAAGAACAGAAATGAGGGAATTGTTCAAAATGTGATCTCTGACTCAGGTGATGATCATGATGATAGTAGCATTAGGATAGTGATGATGATGATGACAATGATTGTTATAAACGTTATTCCATATCTTGTCACTCTAATAATGCAGCCAGGCCAGTAAAACGGTTTGATTGTGGGGATTATAGCACTTTATGGTAGAATGAAGGTTATGTTTTGGGAGATTGTGAGGTATTTCTCGTAAGCATGAAAATTGTATTTCTAAAACTATTAAATGAACAAAAGAAATAAAGGCGAAAACAAACGTAAATCGTGATTTGAGTAAAAGTGATGATGATGATGATGATGATGATGATGATGATGATGATGATGATGATGTTGATGAGTTTTGCTCCCTAGTTAAATACATTGCAAAATTGACTCAATTAGCAGATGTTTAGTTAGATATAAAAGAAGGGAAGAAAGACATTTTAGATTTGTTTAAAAATAGTCCTTGAAAGCTTTTCCGACTGACATTCTTCAGAGGATGACCTGTCAGAAAAAAATGTCTAAATACAATGTGTTGGAATGGTATGTACTTAAAACCTTTTTCCTCCTTGTCTTCCACGTTTTTTGATACATCCACTAATTATGGCAATTTTAAAATCATGTACTCCTTCAAGACAGATTAGCTATAGAAAAATTGCATTCACTGCAGTATAAAAGAATTGATTAATTTGAAAACCTTCTCACTGCTTTGAATGAAATGTCTATTTACATAAAGTTTAGCTGAGTTTTGGTTGCCATTACAGAACTGCACACAAAAACATTAATTTCTATTGATTTAAAAGTTGGTCTGGCTAGCTGAATATGTATGTATGTATCACACGTCAAAGCCTAATCAATAGGACCAGATGATGGGACAATTAATTCGATCACTTGTTATGTCTTTAGTCCATACATAGTTCTAGTGAGGACATTATTCGGTATCATTGCGGTTGTTGTTACCGTCGTCGTCGTCGTTGTCGTTATCGTCGTCGTCGTCATCGTTGTCGTCTTCGTCGTCGTCATCATCATCATCATCATCATCATCATCATCATCATCATCATCATCATCATCATCATCATCATCATCATCAGTTTGTTAGCATCTATCTTAGACATAAAACTCTCAAAAGATTCGCAAGACCTCTGTACCACATGTTGCAGAGCTAATACTTTCGGAAGTTGTCAAGTTTGTCACGACATCTAATTTCTTGCCTGCTGCGCTTTTTTCAAATGATCCTTGGGGGTCTACTTTGTGAATCGTGATGTCCAGCAATTGTCGGACATTTTTGCAACAAGGCAAGCCTATTGCCATCAAATGGTTTCCATTATATCTCTCACTCCTGTCTTCCCACTCATGTACTGTGCTTTCTTATGATTTCCCCATATAAGGTTGAGTATGATTCTTTATTGTGCACGTTACATGGTCCCAAGCTTGAGGGTAAATGTTGAATTGATCACGATTTTGTACCCAGCAGCATTAAAACGTGTTTGTCTTTCAGTGATCACTTCCCATGAACACACTAGAGAAGTAATTTATTCATTGATAACCTCCTTCTCCAATTTTTAAAAATTCATCACCAATAACAAGGTATGCTGCCAAGAGACGTTGTTGACATGATAGTTTTTATTGAGTGACGAACGGTTTTGATTCATATTATTTTCCTCTGCTTACCACATCGTACAGGTCAAATAATTCAGAGATATGTACTTGAATCAGGGTAGAAGATTCATTTTAGAGATAAAAACCCAACAGTAATCAGTCCTTGCTGAGATCAATCTCCTGCGTTCCACAATGAATCATTGAAATCGAATAAAGATATTTTAGAGATGCCATGTAGTCTGGATTCATAACTACAAGCTAAAGGAGATAATTGTGCATTGATCCACTCCAAAATTTAATCAATTTATGCCTAGTCTATTGTCACCCCTCAATAAATCAGATTGAATTTCACTGATAACATTTGGGATCATCATACAATTGGCAATATCATATAGTTCTTTCATATCACTTCAATGGAAAAGGGTAGTTGCTCAAAGATAGGCCCAGAAATGTAATCACTTTTTGTTGCTTATTATCCACGCTTCAACACAATAAAAAAAAACATCCACTGAAAACCTCTTAAAATATCGTGTGGACTGACATGAAATTATGCAAATATCAAATGGTTGGACATATAACTGATACGTAGGTGTTTTTGTACGGATTATCTCAGTATCCTAATCCATTGTTCACTCCTCCATACCCCTTTCAAGGCAGTCACGAGTATATACATGGATGTAATTAAAAAAACGGGAGAATATCTCTCAATCAAGGAAAAATTCAAGGATCCATCCCCAAATCACTTCTTCCTCATTCAATTGACTATCTTCCCAGAGAGATACAATGGGATTTATTTGATATTTTGGAAATACCGTATGGAGAGACGGACGAGTGAACGCCTGGACGAGACCGAATACATATACCTCTTTTTAACTTCATCGACCAACGTGAAGAGAATCCAGAGATAACTACTTTGATGCAAAACCCTTTGAGATATTCTTCCCAACAGATATCAGAGCATACTGAATATGCATTTCTAGCGTGGAGTCCGTACCTCAAAGGGATATATCATAGAATTAAAAATCATACAAAGGGAGGCGATGGCTCAAAAAATCTCCCCTGCAAAGATAAACTTGAAAGATTTAAGACTAACTACAATAGAAAAAGGAGAAAGGGGTTAATATAAACATTCAAAATCATCAAAAGTATAGATAACATTACAACTCTAAAGTTCTTCCCCACGATGGAAAAATCAACAAAATACACAACGAAAAAAGTTAATGATTTCAAGAATGGATACGAAAAATTACTCATGGATAAATAATAGCAAATAAACCGTCGACATCAATAACCTCAACAGAGGCGAGATGCAAGCACAAAGATGTGCATCATTTCAACTGGCAAACATCTTTGTTTTGTTCACATGTTTACTTCACTCAAAGCCATAACATGAGGCATGAAAGGTGCGAATTTTTTCCCAATTTGCCTCTCAAAGGATTGACATTCACTATATCTTTTAAAATATGCAGTTTGAAATCAGCTCTCCAAGAGATTTGAACAGGCATTCCTCATCAGGAAAATTTTACTTGAATGGACAACGCTTTACTTAGTTCGGCCACGGTATTTTAATAGGTAGGACTTTAAAGTATATCTACATTGTCATCTATTTTTAGTTCCATGAACTTTACAAACTCTGCCAGATAGATTAAGCCTGTGATAGTCTGGAAACATTTATAATTGTTGGCCTTATGGTTTTGAGTCGAACACATCGTAAACAAATTGGAAAGACATTGTCATCATCAGCCTTAAACGTCCTTCTTTGGACCCTACCCTGAGATTTTCTCGATCTTTTGATCATGGGTGTCTTTACTCTTCATATCTTCAGTCCATCTTATTTTTTTTTTTTTACGGGTAAAACTCTGTAATGATCTCTGTGGATTCACATTTTGAGTCATGGTTTCCAGTGAGTGTGTATTACTCTGGCAACATGGCCAGCACTTTGCCCCTTCATTTTTCTAATTCCATCCAAATTTGGCTTTTCATTTGGGCTGGAACACAATTTCACTGACACTGGTGAAAAATACGTGAATATTTCAGTTATGAAATAACCCTATGCCGAGATATTCTGTTCTTTTTCATTAAAAATTCTTTAAAATGAAAAACAAGCTAGTTTTCGCCTTAAAGCTGGAGTTAAAAGTGTTGTTCCATGATTTCAACGCTTGTCCTTTGAACAGTAAAGACTGCATTGTTTCGATCGTTCTAACAAACTGGGGTGTTTAAATTATACTTTCTGTTAAACAGCAGAAATATGGTCTCACATCCGAAGGAAAATTTCGTTGAAATTTTAAAAAAATAGTTTGAGATTCATTGAATTTATAGTCTAGCAGATCTAAGTGTTGGTCATGTATTAACCGTCATGGCTGTCGAGAGTTCAATCCCTGGGTCAGTTGGTGCAAAAATGTTATATTCTCTGGTGCAACAGCGCAAAGACGATTTATCTAAGAAAAACAACTTATACGAGAAATCATCTAGCATGGTCAGCGGAATGAGATTAATGTACCCCTTGGATTTATTAAAAGGTATCACTTTGATATTATCAGAAGTTTCCCAACTACGACTGACGTTTGAAGAAGGTTAAATGATACATCGACCGAATTGTTGTGATTATTTTGACTGGAGCACATTGCCCTTACGCAACTTGAGGCCTGTAATTATTGCATTCCTACATCACGAAAAATACATCCTTGCACTATTAAGCATCCCAGGAAAAGTGTGGAGAGGTAGATAATATCAGACGCAAAGTCATATGAACAGATCAGAAAAGCCTCATGATATCACGTAACTTGTAAGGAAACGTTGAACTTACCCACCAAATCCCACGTAAATTCAGATGAGTTAATATGATGCGATGTGTTGCTGCCTTAACCACTAAGATAGAACCATTAATTAAAGTAACCAGTGTGAAATCAAATATCTGTCTTTTGACCTATTAATGGCTCGAATTTATAATTGGCTAAGATTATCATCAACTTCGCTGCTATCTAAGACAATGACTGGATTCTTTGTAACCTTATTCATTTACTTGCTATGTTCGGGATGAAATTTTAGTTGGATGAGACTACGAGTGAATCAGTTAAAACGATGATATTTGCGGGTTAAAATGGTACCACGGCGTTGATTGAATTAAGATACATCGAAAATGTCAAGTACAGTTTACACGTCACTAACACGCTCCTAAACACTCACTATTTACACACATACCACGTACGGACACATTTACTATGTACGTTAAAAATATACTCATTCAAATGTATCTATATTATGCATAAAATTCACTTTCACAGACTCATACTCTCACATGCAAATGCCAAATTCTCTCATACACATGCATACCCCCCACCAGAAAAAATAAACACACACTTGTGCATATCAAAGACACAAAACTGGAGACAAAGACCATTGCGTCTACGTAGGACAACAAATCTCTCTGAACCCATAAAAGGAGGAAAAATCAAGCGAATAATCACTCAAAAATAGCAAGCCATCGACAGAGAAAGCTTAACTTTCAAAAACAAGACGATCCCAATAATACTCAAAAGAAGTGTATACAACCAATGCATCCTCCCGATGATCACTTATGGAGCTGAAGCATAGAACCGGACCAAGGGACAGACCTGCAAACTGAGAACCATGCAACATGCATAAGAAAGAATCATGCTTAACCTCACATGGAGAGATTACAAGAAGCACAGTATATTTACAAGGAAGTTGGAGTCCGACATATTATAGAATTTACTAGAAAACTCAAATGGCAATGGGTCAGCCATGTTGTAAGAATGGCAGACAACAGATGGACATCACATGGATCCACAGATATCATATGCGTAACCAAAGCCGGAAGAATTCAAGCTAGTGGGACAGACTAGATAAATCAAGATACTACTAGCTATGCAATCCCCACGAATGGGGGCTGTAGAGAATCCTGAATAATTTATGGTGATGATTTTGTAGAGAGATCTATGATCCCCCAAGTTGTAAAGGGAAATGGAGCATAAAGAAAGAAATAAAAGAAGATACACTTGGAAAGACACAGATTTGCTGGAAATAATTCTGTTGAGAGATCCATGATCCCCCAGGTCATGAAAGGGGCATGACACATAAAGAAATATATAAAAGAAAATTCATTTCGAAAGACATAGTTTTGATACAGGCTAACATAATATTAGAATCTTAAACCGCTATTTGCATTTATAAAACTAGATTCCCTCCGATTCACTGATAATTAGTTCACAATTTGTAATTAATCACAGCAATTAGAAGTAAAATATGACATTCCCTTCCCTCAAGATATTAGTTTCATAACCTACTCCAAGAAATCCACCCCATTCAAAAGTTGATTTCAATTTCAACGTTTGCAAATGAGATGTCATAATTACAGTTATCACTGGACTACTGTCAAATACTGATGAAATTTGACTTTCCTGCAACATTATTATTATCAACATCATCAGTATCATCATCATTGTTTCCATTTAACTCTCTTCCTGCTCCTCATCCTGCTCCCCTCCCCTCTTTGATAATCATCCTCTTACTGTTCTTCATCATCATTTTCTCCATCCTAATCACAACCCCCCTTTTTCTCCTCTCTCAGCTGCTCTTGTTCCTCCCCATCATTCCCATCATCATCATAGACGAATACAGATCGAATATAACTTCTCTCTTTTACCCTATTCCTCTTACTCATAAATATCATGATTAAAATCTTATTCTTCCTCCCCATATTAATCAGCGTCATCATTTTCGTTACACAACTAATTCAAATAGCAGAGAAAGACAATCAAAAGCAGTAATAATGGTCGTTTAAAAGCAAAAATTGCATTTCTAACCCAGTACAAGATAAGGTCTTCTCGCCGATAACTCACTTTGCTTCAGTTATATTCGGAACTAAGAATTCGAATCATTTCGATGGTTGGAGGTAATTCGAAAACTAGAAAGGATTGTTATCACAAATAGTACTCGAAGTATGTTTCAGTGACTGTAACACTCAATCTATTGTTAGAAAGAGAAAAAAAGGGACTGTCGGTGGTCAAATATTAAGGTTGATCTATCATATATTGAAAATCAGAAGGATGGGGCGTCAGTGTCCAAGAATTGACAAATAGATTTTTCCCTATTCATATAATTTTATTGAATATGCGTGAGTTAACTCAAAAATGTTTCTAAGTGTGCCACAAAATATAATGTTGGAGAAACATTAATGCTGACTTTTGTGTTGGAGCATATATGCCACCCTCGTTCGTACTCTGTGTTCGTTTATATTTTCGATATCCTTGAATTAATCCATAACGATCACAGCTTCAATTTCTGGGATTTAACGCGTGGCATACACAGTTGACTTGTTTTCTGCTAACAAACAACATTATCTCCAAAATTTGTCTCTTCTGTCTCTATTGTCAAAAGCAATATATATATATATATATATATATATATATATATATATATATATATATATATATGTGTGTGTGTGTGTGTGTGTGTGTGTGTGTGTGTGTGTGTGTGTAGTATATGCATAACATGGATACCACATTTTCAATATTCACTGTGTTAAAATGATAACCTCAAACAGCAATGATAATTGGCAAGAATCGCCGATCTTAAAAACCCATTCTTCTCTGAAAAGTAAAGGCTGTATAGCACTACAGTGACTGCGAAGGTTCAGAATCACTGAATCAGAATTGATAGCCTGCAAGCATTTTTTTTCTTCAAGGACCCGGAAGATGTAAGGCCCCAAACCTACACTCAATCGATTCTCCGATTTTATGATGTGTTATCGAGTTACTGATTCAATGTTCAGTGTGTATGAGTTGAATTGGAGGCCACGATATGTTAACGGTTGTCTTTCTTTTTGAATTTTGTGGATAGCTTTCACCTCACTAACTGCAGATGACTGACATTTCTGTTGCAGTTTTACATTTACCCCAATAGAATTTAGATTGATAACTACTGAGTTCTAGTTTTGAGTTAGGGTCTTTTTTTTCAAAGGATTACTTGCAATAATGAAGAAATACCTACAGTGGACAAGTGCTTTTATCCTGCAATGGATAATTATTGCACTTGTGACCTTCTGTATTCAATGCGTCAATAATCCCGTTGCTGGCTGTCGGTGAAATTACACTGAAACGACTAGTTCTCGTCCGATAAGCGAAGATAAACAAAATTTAACCTGATTAGACATGGGATGAGTGACTGGCTTGGAACTCCAGATACTCAAATCAACATATCTGATTTTGTAAATGGACTGATCAGGTGTTAGATTGGTAAACGTTAATGATTATCAGAAACATTAATTGACTTTTTGTCCTTGGCGGGAAAAGGCTGCTGGGGACATTCATTCATTATTAGTGTCCTTGTTGTTGTTACCCTTGTCTCCTGTTTGTTACCCCCTCTCCCCCTTCCTCTTCTATTCCAACTTTCCTATTGGGTCCCTTTATGTTTTATATATTTTTACTTTGCATCAGGCAATAAAAAATCTATTCAAACTGATAGAGCATTGATGTAAGTTGAAATAGCACCCTCACACACCCCACAGCTCAACACATTACATTGTTCTCTATTGATAAGATTTACAAGTTTGTTAAAGTTTGCTATATGAGTAAGGTTCAACAAGCGTCCGATTTGGAGTCACTCATTTCACCTGCTGTTCTACCTATATTTGCTGGTGGGGAGATGAATCCATATCTTTAACAAGGGCTTGTCGGAGGTTGAACTGGACAGGTGGATTTCATTTTCTGTGTGGCCGCTGGCACTTCAATAATTTAGATCGGTGGCCGATTATGACTGTCAAGTTGGATCAGCAAGTCGTGGCCTTGGATCAAACTAAGGGAAACTTTGTAAATAAGATCATGATTGAGCTTCTGACCCGCAGTTAGCTATAAAATACTTATACACGTAAGTAAACAAATCTTAGCAGGAATAGTGGGACGTGGAGTGCAGATTTCATATTTGTTATGCATTTTCACTATTACGACATTTTTGTAATTCGTGGTAATTAGCAAATGGTTCGTAATTTAAACTGTCAATGACAAAACTCTCTTTGTATGATTTTCTTTCAACAATCAGCCTAATGTTAAAGTTTTCGATGCGAAAAAGCCATTATGTAATAGCTGAATAGATGTGAGAACGACTCAGCAAAAAGAACCGCCCAGACAAATGCAGAAAAGAATGAAAAACGGCTTGAATTGCAGATCATTATAGATATTCGCGACAGTGAAAATATAATTGTCAAAGAACAATTAGAATACGACTTAATTAGGCTAGTGTAATAGATAAAAATGTTCATTGGACAGACAGTAATATTTTTTGTCTTTTTGGTTAGTAATGTTAAAATAAAACCAAGACTCCTGCAGTTATAAGTGGGAGCTGACACTATTTTTAAAATGTTGAATGGACAAATAATGAGAAGTTTAACATTGGATGAAGTTTCTTACTTTCCATCTTCGCCATAGCATCACATTCACTATTGAAATTATCATAATCATCATCTGTTCAAAGGCCTTTACTGGACATAGACTTTATCCAAGATATACCACTTTACTCCTTCCAGAACGTCATTGGACAAATACATTTTGATATTGTTAAAAGCATCGTTCAATCTTATCATTTTGTCGATCACTAATTTGCATATGGTTTTAGGGGGTTCGAGTTGTGAGTTATGATGTCTCGTGGCAGCTTGATATTCTTCAAAATGGCCTGCCTATTGATATTTGACATCCCTAATTCTTTCTTATCGCTGACCCCAGGGAAATGTCTTTTAATCCTTCAATGTAGAGTCAAGCATGATTTTCTTAGTTTGTGAGTCAAAATCGTGTTCATATCATATGTTCCAGCTATGTCGGTGAGTATCGTCAGGACACATCGGTTATAAGCCTTTCTTCTGAGGTTTATTCAGAGATACAATAATGCCTATTCGTTTTACCATTTGCGTCATATTGAAGGACAGCAGAAACCCTACTGAGCAACTAGTAGGTCGCTTTATATACATCTTTATTATTAAAGTATGATGATCCTTACGTTAGTCATACAGGCTGATTACGTGATTTGCTCTCATTCAATAACGTGTAACATTATACGTGTGTCTTGTTCTCCATTAACCACATGGGACATATACGTGTGTTTTTGAACGCATCATTGGCTTTCACTGGTCGAACTAGATATTCAATGTATTACACTAGTACATCGTAATGTAAACCTCAGGAAGGTATGTATTACTTCGTTCATCAGAAACATCATTGACTCACAATAAATCTACAACCTAAATATGAGCAAATGGAAACATGTGTCTACAAAGAAATGCATTCACGAATATAAGTTAATCGACAGAACGTTTAATCAAATCTAACCATCGATGATTGGAATTCTATTGAATTGGGGAGATTCATGGGTCTTGTGCCATATTGAGGTAGTCTCTCTCTCACTCCCTCTTCCTGTAAATGAATATACCTGAGTAAACCCAGATTTGCTGACGACATCACCCTCTGCCTTTTTGACTTTCAAAAAATGCTTAACAAACTGAATGGCAAAAGCGAGAACGTAAGCTTTCACATGGACTTCAGTGACACAAATATTATGTACAACAAACGATTAGAGGACTACAGTGGAGGACCACGAATTTTCATGTGACCTTTGAGAGAAAAACTTGAATAAAATGTTGCTGTAGGTTTTCAAGCTTTCGATTGAGAACGAGAATGTTCCATCAATTCTAAAAAGAAAAATATACAACTAATGCACCCTCCCAATTGTCAGCTATGGGAATCGAATATTTAATCTAACCAAAAGACTGACATTCAAACTGAGAACTGTGCAAAGATCATATGAGATAATTATGCTCAGCATCTCATTGGGAGGAAGAAAAGTATATTAGAGAGAAAACAGGAGTCACAAATATCAGAGAAACAATTACAAAAATGAAATTGCAATGGGCCAACCATGTTACAAGAATATCAGACAATCGTTTGGAAATATGACTCAACCTAAACATCAATAGATCATTTGTAAAATTGTGACTGGCACAAAATGAGTTAACTTTTGCTGGTTCAGGCTTTGCAACACCCGTGATCAGGAGGTCAGGCAAAGTTCTATGTCCAACCACGGACGTTAAAAGCTGATGATAACAAAGATGATGATGATGACGCTGATGGTGATACTTTAGATTTACAGTCATATTAAAATGTTCCCAATGGAAATCTCTTAAATGCGTATTTGTTATAATTTGTGATAAAAGACACTCGGAACTTTATGTGTATTATACACATAATATCTTTATGTTATTTGATTTTGGGTATATGATCGAACCCAATGATAATAAAGTACGTTATACTATATCGAAACTCTTATTTGATATGACCTCCAGTTATTACCTGGTGAATATATCATTTGGTCCAGACAACGTAAATACAATAAAGAATGAATGGTTGTTGCATTCTTTAATGGCAGCAGATCATTTGAAATAAGAGTTCCATTACGATATAAAGCAATCTATAATCTCATTAAATTAAAGAAAAAGTATAACAAGCTATGACTAACCATTAAACAAATGTATATGCGTATATGCGTATATATATGTGTGTATATATATATATATATATATATATATATATATATATATATATATATATTTATATTTATATATCTGTGTGTGTGTCTATGTGTGTCTGTGTGTGTAGATAGAGTAAAATGAATATCTTACCACCCAGAAAAATAGACTTCCCCCCCAAAATGTATCCAATATAGGAATATGAAATAAGCCAAATCAACCATCAGATATAATTTCAAATATGACAGAAACATGAACGTGTGAGTGTAGCGAAACTCTTTCCTATCTATCTATCTATCTATCTATCTATCTATCTATATATATATATATATATATATATATATATATATATATATATATATATATATATATATATATATACTTATATATATATATATAATGTAGTGGCTTTAATTTTGCTGTCTGTATTTGTTTACACTTACACAAATCCTACCAAATCAAAAAACAGATTGGATTTTGTTTTCGACGTCAACCCTTGCTTGTTTATTGACTTAATTTCTTACTGTTGGGGAGCTACCAATATTGAAACCCTGAGATAACCATTCTTGACAGCACCTTCTTTCTCTCATTTGATTAGTTGTCTCTCTGTCCTTTTACCTTTTCCACAACCATCAAAAAAAAAGAACGGTCCAAATTGCAATACTTACATACCTATCGTAATATAACAGTCAAACATGGTGTAATTTCTGTTGCCATCAGAACAATTCTACAGTCTTTTTCACGTGTACCATCGGCATGCAAGAAGAATACATTTGTAGAAGTTCTTAAGAGATTTCTTTCTTTGGTCAAGATTTCTATAACTTATCCTTGTTGAGAAGCAAAAAGTACATTGAGTTGAATTACAATGGTCTGTCTTATGCAATCACCTGACATGATGAGATATGTCGCTTAGAAGAGACGTTCTGACCAAGCAGAAAATGAGTCAAATACATCTGCATCCTACATTACCATTTTGTTTATAAAAAAAAAGAAATAGTTTTATCTGTCTTTAAATACTGACAGTAAACCTGACAAATGCCGTATAATAGATCAGCTATAACGTCGTTTTCATCCCAAGAGACATCTCTCATATTGAGTTTACGTCCGTTAATAAAGAACTGGATCCCCTTCTATGCATCATGGTCTAGAATTGAGCTGATGGCCACCAATTCTTCAAGTCCACCAAAGGAACTATCATCATCACCATCATCATCAGCTGCTCAACATCCATCGTTTGGCGTAGATAGCCCCCCCCTCCCCAAGAATCGTCTGATCGTTTGATTGTTGGCATATCTGAGCAAATCGTTTCTGAACTTGTCTTGTTCGTTATGCAATCTAATTCTTGTTGGCCATTGTTTCACATTTGATCTCTGGCGATACATGTTGGTAGTCTAACATTCTAGCAACATTACCGGCCTACTGCAATTAAGGTTTTCATATAGTTTCTATGATATCCTAGATCCCCGTTCAATTACAAATATTGTCCAACCTAATCATACAACTTACAGTGTGCTCAATTAGCTGCTGAATGAAAATGGATAATTTGTCGAAATAACAAGTTTCCAACGCGCTTTTCTCATACCAAAAATCGAACTCAGAATCTTCTGCATTTGAGACGGACGTTTTAACCATTATACCATATGTGCAGACAAATAGTCGTGTGAACAAGAGAGAAAAATTTAAAAATTTGTTCGATCATCTTCCAAACTCTTTGAAAATACTACTTATTTTCCCCAAAGTTGGAGCTAAACTTTAGGAAATACATCTATCAAAAATTATCGTGAGATGAAGCAAAAGAAAATTTTTTGTATTCAAAATGCAAATGAAAACATTTGAAAATAAATTATCCATGGAATGTTTGGGTGTCTGCAAAAAACGTTTTAATTTATTTGATTATTTAGTGCCTTTTTTCTCTTAAAAACAGAAAGTTGGAATTTTTGAAATGAAAATATACAGAAACAAATGTATAGGTGTACAAATCTAGGCATAAATTTAGTCAAAATAAAAAAAGACGGATGACAGCTGCTGCTTCGTCAGTGATGATATAGCAAAATGTGCGCCGATAACACACACACACACACACACACACACACACACACATATATATATATACATATATATATATATATATATATATATATATTCACTGTGCCGGCAGAGGTTGCAAAGGCAAATCAACCAACGAAAGAGAACCTGACATATTTGGACACAACGTTATAAACAATTGGAAAAAAACGATAAAGAATATTTTGAAGTTTTCTAAGAAGTAACTAACGATAAACTTTGCAAGTGTAAGGGAATCGTTCTTGATAAAAAAAAGAAGAAGAAAAGTATCAATCAGAAATGTAAAAAAAAAAACTGGGAAAAAAAACAATGAACCAATGTTACCAAAAGAACCTTCGAGAAAAAAAATCACAAAACCAAGATGTGATAATTTAAAACCCACAAAGTGAAAATCTGACGTTTTCCCCATTTGCACTCACTTGTAAGTTTGCCCTTTTTGAGTCAGAGTTTAGTTTCGGTCTCGTAACGTAGACCAAATTGAAATAGAGCCAAAAAAAGAGTCTCCGGATGTTGACGCAGGAGGCATTCATTCGTTTGAATTTGCATTTTTACGCAATTATATTTTTAAAGACTCTTGTCGGTGTATTCACTGCAATGACTGCGAGACTTAGAAAACCAAGTATAGAAAACAAATCTATCGATCTAAGTTAAGAATAAACAATCTTTCAATGGTTCAATCGATAGAAACACCAACCAGAAAACATCTAACATCGAAAGATCAATACGTACATACATACATAGTGTGGGTATTAGGGATTTTATAAGAACTTGAATGAACAAAGTATAAAAGAGTAAGAAGAACATATAGCGTATATTTTACCCGTCTTCATTTCCGTTGTAATATTTTTGATATATTGAAGGATTAACTATGGTACCCAGAGATAATCTATCGATCCATGAGGACCTTATCACGACTTAAACATCATAATTTCATAGTTTTTAGGATTTGTTTATAAACTAGTCGAATTTTAAGAGACAGTTCCCCGTCCCGTATCGTGAGAATACTTTTTAGACCAAATAGTATACCGTTTCATACATTTTAGGGGACGTTACCACAAGCATATTTGAGGATTGGTAGTGCAACAGTAGGATTTATTGGTTTTATAGTGAAAATTGTTACTTTAATGGTAAGAATAGCCAATAAAAGCATTGAAGTTAAGATTTTTAAACAATCTAATAAAGCCGTGATTAGACATCCTGGTTCCTCTAGAACTTATCAGCTAGAGCATAGTGGATTATTAATAAAAATCAAAGAATTTGTTAAGGAGAGTTTAAAAAAGAATAAATGAAGATTGTAAATCAAAATAAATCAATTTGTATTAATGTTAGGGTGATTAAGAAACCAATCGATCCATTTTTTGTCAGAGTCAAAGATCATTGTATTGACTGGAACCAGGGAAAGGGGAAAACATTTAGCTCTGGTTCATTTGTCTGACTGATAGGTAGTTGGGTTGGATGGTACATTAAATATGGGAAACAATGTATCAAACTGTTGAAGCATATTAATGGAATTACCTGTTGAGGTGTTAGAAACTGGTACAAGTGGTTTCCTTTCATATCAACCATGTATGTCAGGGTTCCTTATTTTCTTTAAGAAGAATATCACATAAAAGTTTGATGGTATGATACGTGGAAAAATCAATCCTAAGGTTGGAAAATTTCTCAAATTCTTCAATTGAATATGCTGGTAGAGAATTAACTCGAGGAAGTGTTTTTCTGTGTAATTAGTGAAATTAGCAAAGCAAAGACTCATGCAAGGTTGACAAGCTTTTAGTAGAGCTAACTCGACTTTCAAAGTCAAGAAACATTCATATATTCCTGAAAAGAAGGATACACATCCAATATATCCTACCAATGGTCACATACAGACCTGAAACATGGAACCTAATCTAAAGATAGATCCTCAAACTGAGAATTATTCAACGTGCACATGAAAGAATCACGCTCAACTTAATGGAGAGATCATAAGTCAGCACCGTATATTAAAGAAAAGACAGAAGTTTGAGGCATCATAGAAAATGTTTGAAAACTCGATGGCAATGGACTGGACATGTTGCAAGAATGTCAGACGACCACTGGACATCACGTCTCAAAACCTTGATCCCCAGATATTAGATGCGAGGTTGTGGCTGACAGAAAGATGCAGTGACGAAGTAGATAAATCTAGGACGTACAAGCTCCGCAATACCCATGATAGAGAGGTCAGGCGTATCTTAGGGAAAGTCCCTTCCCAATGACAGACGCAAACAATTTGATGATGATGATGATGAATTAGTATTCTTAAAGATGATATCTGAAGTTGGTTTGCATGCAGTCTGAAATTAAAACTGACACAACGAATCTAATATCTAGAGAAATGACACGAACAGCAAGTTACACCTGTTGTTATACTCACTGATCCTTCATCATTGAATACGTTTTCGAATAACTTACATAAGTAAGCCCCATTTAAAAAATAATGATATGTAATATGAAAAAAGTATCAATATACGATTCACATAATACCTTTTATAAAATTACACACTGAATGAATACCATAAAGTATACAACAAAAGGGGTTGTTTGAACAAAACTGTTGAAGCGCCATTTTAAAACGACTCTTGTTTTCAAAATATCCGAAACAATTACAGAAAACTCAACTGAAGACCCCCAAAAATACGATCTATACATTTAGTATTTTAACAAAATTTATGTTAAACTGGGGGATGGGAAAAATGACCAAAATTACATAAATTCGTTAGAAGATATCGGGAAAGAAGTGACTGAAGTGACACACCCACACACAAATGAATTTAATTGTTTACTGTTTGAAGCTGTAAAGCTTTTCAGGACTATACACACACACACACACACACACACACACACACACACACACACACACACACATATATATATATATATATATATATATATATATATATATATATATATACCTTAACTCAGTTTATGTAGACTCAAAAATGATATCGCATAGTTTCTTGGCAAATTTTCTATTCATATTTTGTTATAATGACCCGCTATTTCGTCAATACTTTCATTATTCAAAAAAATTTTCAGAGGGCTAATCGAAGTAATACTGTATTTAACGTTGAAGTACATATCCGTGATGTAGGTTCTAAGAACTCAAAAATCAAACTCAAAGCCAGATTTAAATAGATTGGCGTTTATCAGGAATTAAATGACCCGAAGAGAGAGTAGTTAAAGATATAGACAGCATTCGTGAGTTAAAGAAAGCTTTTATCTCAATATGAGAGGGTAACTATAATCAAGATGTGGCGTTGGCTAAGGCAGAAATATGTGATATAGAGAATGAGCCCGCCCAATTATTCCTTTAAAAAGAAACATATCTCAAGATTAATAAAAGCAAGACTTGGAATCAAAGAAAATAGGCGGAGTACACAGTATTTACATTTAATAGATATGTTTATCACGTCCTCATTTCATTTTGGACGGCATTTTTTTAAAGATCATTCTTTCAAAAGGGTTCAACTTGGGGGAACTATTGGAAAGAAATGGTTTTTCCACGGAAACAAATATTACAAACATTGTCAAATTCTATCAAAAATTATTGGAAAAAGAGTCTATTCTTTGCTTGTTTCTATTATCAGCGAAGCTGAATGACAATCTCTATTCTCCTCAGTTTTGTTCATCAAGTAACCTATATTCATGAATGGAATAAAAAAGATATGTTCGCTTGTTTTATGAGA
>OY735221.1:1593279-1608279 GCA_963457665.1 Thysanoteuthis rhombus
AATTAAGAGTGATATCTGGGTAAGATTGCTAATTTTCACAATCGTTCATTGAAGTTGAAGGCAGGGTTGTACAGTGGTCGAATTATTTAGCCTTTGAGGATTCATCGTTCGAAATTGCAAGACCCGTAGCAGGTGCTACTTTTGCTAATCAGTTAAATCTCGGTCTGAATAAATTAATTACCGATAGTAAGATTTTTTTATCTCCTTTTAGGGGAATGCTTATTTGACATTCGAAGGAATTTTGTTAGTGAAATGAGAATGGCGTCCCAATGACTCCATCATTTCAAGAGCTATCTGCACTTGATGTTGAAATAGTCGATAGGAGAGGCCTGAAAAAAATCGGAATTGAATCTAATCAAAGTCCCCCACACAACCAGTAGTAAAGTCCTAGAAGTGTCAAGTACAAGCTCAGAGAGAATCAGTCAATGTCTGAAAAGTGGGAAAAAACCTTTTGTTCGACGTGGCGTTTAAGAATGAATTTGGAATTGCTGTTAATGTTGGTAATTACGTCTAAGCGTTGTCCATTATTTGAGTAGTGAAAGGTTAGTGAGGTATTGAACCACTAAAAACGGTTCTGTTTTGTTTTGTTTTGTTTAGATTTCCTTTACTTTGCTTTTTTTCGTTTTGTTCTGAAAGATTTTTGCCTTCATTGTCAAACGCAATCAATCAACTTCAACTGACACGGTTGAGCAATCGAAAATACAGAAAAAACTTACACTTGTTAACTCTCTCCCCATCTATATACACCCATATTGACTCACATATAGAACACACATTTCAAAGTTTTGTTTTGTTTCAGAAGTTTTTTGGTCTCTGTTGTCAAACACAATCACTTATTCAACTGACAAGAAGCTGACAAGTGGTAACATATCTCGGTCTTTATCCATTGAAATTGACTCATGTAAAGCCTACATTTCTAAAATTTACAATGAGTTTCAAATCTATTAAATACATTTCGAAAATTATTTTTAGGTACTTTCACACTTACAAGTTTGGACCAAAGATTTCTGATTATTGTACGTAACTTTCAATGTCTAATGTTGTTTTGTTGTTTATTTATCTTGTTGTTTAACAACTTTGGTCCAACTTCTGTCAATAATGAAACTTTATAAGGATTTTAAAATGAACTTTTGAAATGTATTGGGTACTTTTCACACTCACTGCTAAAAGTGTATATAAAAGTATACAATGTAAAATGTATTCTTAATACATGGATTTTTCTTTATTTACGATCATCTAAGATTTGAGGAACGTGTTGATATTTCTAAAGAGATCTCTGCTTTGATTCATAGATGAAAGTTTCAATAAGATATACATTTCTTTTGAAGATCCTGCGTTATTATCTATTTGATAGCTAAGTCAAATCTGTTGACACTTACTCCTCTATAAGGATAAAATTATTTGGCATCAGAGAAATTCATGGCAATCGGAGGATTATGAGGGTCACATTGGCTCCATCTAGCAAAGAGCTTTGTGTTCACTATCTTGAGATCATTCAAAGAAATTAAGCTAGCAATTAAACTATGGTGGTGCAAGTGGCCGAGCAGTTAATGGCATAACGGAGAGGATTAGCTGTGATATTATGCATTCACTTTGCTCTAAAGCCCATCTAAAAGTTTGCCTTAATCTCCCACTCAACCAATACATTATAAGTAAGCTGGGTACAGTAAGGCTAATCACATAACTAAGTCGTGCACTCATTTTGGGAAAGCCTTTGTCCATGAATGGGTATTAAACACTGATAAAATATCTGAAGAAAAACTAGGAAATATTTTTTAAAAAAAGTCTGATAGAATCTCCTCTTCAATACAAATCTGGGAGTGACAAAGGCTTGCAAACTGAAAACCCAACAGTGTCTGAAGAGAGAAGAAAAGTGATGAATGGATTTGAAATTGCTGTTAATGTTGGTAATTACGTCTGAGATTTTTCAACTATTTGGGGACTCAAAAGTTACACCGGTATTGAACCACTTAATTGCATCGTTTTTGGAGTTTTTCTTTTTCTCGTTGTCAAACATAATCATTTAGTCAACTCAAACTGACACGTTCGAAAATACAAAAAGCTCACATTTGTCAAAATACTTCCATCCTTATCCATCAATATTGACTCACAATGAAAACACACATTTCTGCGACTTACAATTAGTGCAGAAAGTATCCAATACATCACAAAAAGAGTATTTTAATGTACTTACACACTTTCAAATTCGACAGAAGCTTACATATGTGATTACACTTCGATCTATAACCATCTTTATTGACACATGTTTCTAAGGCGTATACATGTAAAGTTTTTACAAGAATTCGTGTCAAATGGAGGATAATATTAACATTGACCCTACATCCACTGGGGCAGCCGTTGTTGCCTTCTCGAATTTAGCTGTCACTGTTTGTGTCAGGGTTAGACTTCCCATGGTTATGGTTGAAGGGGCAAAAGGTTTGGTTTTGGTTTGATTTAATATTTTCGGGTTAGTGCCTGCCTTGGGCTAGGTTCAGTTGTTTTTTTATCGAATTTATTGGCGTCTGTTATAACTAAAATGGAAATTTTAAAAGTGAAAAGTAACAATTACCTAATAAGATTTCTACATTTAATCCTGGGATGATTAGGAGGAATTGCTGTGGAAGAGTTTAAAGGGGAGGGGGGAGAATAAAACTCAATCACCCATCCCTATTTTTTTTACTATGGAGGTTGTTTTCAGAGACTGTTATAATCAACTTCAACCGACATAAATCAACTGATTTTTTCCCCCTCTTTCCAACATCCCTTTCCTCAAATTCAACCCTTTCTCCACTCTTTGTCACCTTTCTCATCAAGTTCCAAAATTGAAGTCTTCCCCAATTTTTCCTCCCAAAAGAAAATCAACTTGTCAGTTACTGACATCTTCATCGGCAATTACATCGTATTTTCCAGGAGCAGCAGCAGTACCACTCTGTACTAAACTTTAAAATTAATCGATCCTGTCTGATGGATTCTATGGATTAGTTCCAAACAATTATTTCGACATTTTGAAACCTGTACTCTCTTTCCTCTGTCAAAACTGATTTCGGCATTATTTATCAACAGGCTTTTTTTCTGTAGAAATCAGCTTTTAAAAATCCTGGTTTCACCTTGCTGGAACATTATCGATTGATGCCAGTTGGGGTTATGCATTTCTTGGCTTGCTAAAACGAATACTACTAGTGAATGATCAAACAGTGTATTAGTCAACAGGACTAGCTTATCAAGTACTAGACTATGTTGAAGTATCCAACAAACCCGCATTTATGTCACCGATTAATAAGTACTTATTGTATTTAGTATCAGTATCACCTTTAAAGCGAAAGATCTAGGAACTTTTGGACACACCTCATATCAACCTGTCAGGTGATCCAATACGTTTCTGCCTTCAGTACTGAAGATTGGCAATTGAGATATATATTTAATTTTTTCTTCAGTTTTTGTTACTTTTCACAGTTCTATTGATTTTTAAAAGTTTTTTTAAATCCACTTAACACCTTTCGCCCTTTCAATCCAAAACATTCTCCATAATCTAAAGCCCCCATAGCCATCTGCAATATTCTTTTTGTGTTGTTCACTTTGCGACGCCATTTTTGTTTCAAACTTTCTTTCAACTTAATGTTCGAATCCCTAAAGTCCTTTGAGGCGAGAAAGGGGAAATGAGAAAGCGATCCAATTATTAACAACTGACGGTTAACCCTAGCCACATCCACCATCACTTTATCACCTGGTAATAAAGCGATTCCTCGCAGGCAACGAACTTCCCTGATCAACCGTTGTTAGAAAATTTGACCAATCAGATCTAAGCTTTGAAATTTGGATTTTCTTCCATCAGAAATAGCGTCTAATGCATATAAGATTTGAAGCTGTCAAGGGAGGAGGATCATAAAGGGAAATCTCTTAAGTTAATAAATTTTATTCTCAAATTGTTGTTTTTGCAAGCATGTTTCTTCCCTGTTTCTGATTTTTGATTTTCAAGTCAATTTGCCCGGCTTCTGAAGGCAATACGCATGAAAGGCATTTTGAACACGAGCGTATCGGCATGATTGTATCAGTTTTAATTGCCAAAGATTGAAAATCTTTATTTGACTTTTAATACAATTCGTATTCAAAGAGAAGAAAAAGAAATTGAGTGAAATATTGAATCTTCAACGAGGGCATTTCTCAATGATAAAAGTAAGAACACTTTGATTATTAACAGAGACATTTTTACATGTGCATACAGCAAAGCCATGAATCCATGTGTACATATGTGTGTGTTTTTGCACACTTACATTCCCCAACACATGAATATATATATATATATATATATATATATATATATATATATATGTGTGTGTGTATATGTGTGTGTGTGTATGTGTGTGTGTGTGTGATATGAATAGCCTTGCTTCTGTCTATACAGAAATTAAAAGGTCCCCCTATAGGCCCAATGCCTAGGCAAAGCGTATGTTTGGGGTTCCTCGGACGCCCAGTTGTTAGAATCTCCCTCTTTTTCAACTTTTCAAGTCGAATTTCAAAACATTTCAAGGGTGCTCCGCTATCTGCCTTGGATATCCCTCGGTTCTCTCATCTTTATCCAACCTAGCACGTTACCAATCTCACATCAACATCCGGTTTTCCGAGTCCAGTGATGGTGAGCCCATGATACGTGCGTCAGCAGTGACACACTGCAAAACCATTTGGTCAGACGAAATTGGCTTTTTAAATTTCATTTTATCAACTTAATATATTTTGAAATCTCAAATCATTTTTCATCAAAACCCCAACTTTTATGATTATTTGGAATTGTAATGTAATTTATAAGTAGACCGCCTATCTATAAGCATTTACTTAGAACTAAAATGCTGACAATCAAATGACAGGATAATCAAAATAAAATAGAAAGTGAGATAACTTGTGCTAGTGTTTCTCGCTTCATATTCCATTCTTCGCTTTCATTTCAATACTAAATTGCCTGAGTTTATATTACACTCCCAGTCTTATGCGTCCTACAATCTTGCTGTAACTTTTAATGTGAGTCTTTTTTTTCTCTTATTATCTCTGTCCTTTGAGGGTAAATGTGAAATCGTCAGAATCGGTTACCTTAAAATCTATAGGAGAATGAACGTGTTTCCAAAATCCATGGAAATATAGAAACAAAAAATTTTGCAACTTCTTTTCACATGAAAAGAAACAGAACTGGAAAAGTAAATTATCCATGGGGACACCCCCAAAATAGGATTTGTTTGATAAATCAATACTACACACACTTCTTTGCTAACTAACGGCGATTCAAGACGTCCAATTTGCTACATATTTTTCAGAATGTGAGATTCAAGATGGCTTCACTTTTTCAACGATATTTGCTTTTGCATTTATTGCTGTTTCATACTTAATCTTCTAGATTTATTTCCTCAAATGTCCCACCTCTTATTTTCCTTGGCGTATTTTTATATTGAAATTTGCTTCTTTTTTTCTCGACCTGAACATAATTTCTGCGGTTTTCACAAGGGTGCGTTTTTTTTTCATTGAGTTAGACATTATTCACAATTAAAAATTTTCAACCTTAATAATTCTCTCTCTCTCCCCCTCTCTTTATATATGTATGAGATAATATTGACGAGGACATGTACCCAGTAAAAATAAACATTTCGTGCCTCTAACTCTTTCAACAACCTACCGTCTGTTGTTTCTTTTAGATTAAGAGAATAACCAGCCAATTTACACTTGAAAACTAATACTATAATCATCAATTCAGGTTTGAAGATTTTCTGAGGTTTAACAGTTCCAATCGTTATTCTTATGTAAAATTGCAACCGCACTCTTAGACTTACTTCACTTTTCCTGGGACGAATCAAACGGATCTGTATGATAGTTTTACCCTATTTTAGTTCAGCTATTCCGGAGTTGATTCTGATGTCCTGTAATTCAATTCTCAATTCCATCCCTTCATACTTATGTAACCATTTAATCACTCTGCTTATCACAAGTTGAGACAGTATATGCACCAAGTACTATATGATTATACGTACACATACACACACATATTTATATATATATATATATATATATATATATATATATATATATATATATATATATATATATATATATATATATATATATATATGCATACATATATGCTCTTCTATTCAGGGTTGAACACTCTTCAAGTGAAGTAACTTATTCATCGTAAGCATTATGCAATGCTCTTCCATAGGAATAGAGCGCTCTTGTGGATGAGGGATTTAAGCAAAAAAGATTATACCACTTAAATTCAACCTTACTGACTGGATAGGATAACAGATTGTCTATAGCCACACTGAAGGATTATAATAAAACGAAACAGCTGTCCGTGGATGACACAATAATATATATATATATATATATACATATACATATACATATATATATATATATTTATATATATATATATATATATATATATATATATTTATATATATATATATATATCTCAAAATTGGTGAAATAAGCTTCATGGATGAATCATAGCCCGACCTTAAAACTGTAAGAAGATGGTTAATACGGTATATATATATATATATATATATATATATATATATATATATATATATATATATATATATATATATATATATATATATATATATATACACACACACACACATATATATATATATATATATATATATATATATATTTCTGACCCTATTAACCATCTTCTAACTGTTTTAGGGCTGAGGTATGATTCATCTACGTAGCTTATTTCACTAATTTTAAGATATGATAGAAACGATCGAGGGACATTTCCAGCTCAGTTGTTACTGACCGGACTGACACCCTCGCAATCTGTGGACAACAGTTATCAGTTTGATGCAAAGTCGTCAAACCGATCAGTAATTACAAAACTGTAAAAATCTCTATCTATATATAACCCCATACCTGAATACATTGTTCTTTTTATTTCTGTATTTCTCACCAACTCTCTCTCTTTTTGTATGCATATATAGTCTTGGAAGCTTTCCAGTTTCAAATGTTAGATATACAAAATAAAATTATAACATTTAATTTCAGTCATTCATTTACCAATATCTCTTGACGTAACTTAAATGATTATCTTCAGTATCTTTTCTGTTATATATATACTGTGATAATATTGCATTATCTTTTTTTGTTTGGATCATCACTCGTTTCCTGTGTGAAGGTTCCGGGTAAAATGCATTAAATATATTAAGATATCATCCTAGCGATGATGCTCAAACAACACTTTTATTTCAGCGATGATTTTATTATATAGCTTAAATCGAGTATCGAGTTTGTTACTTCAAATGAAATATGATTATAATGCATTTTTATATGGATGTCCTACAATACATCATACAACATATAAAGGCTTACTTACGTAAGTAATAGTCAATGAGAGATCAATAAATATAACTACGGATGTGACTCGCAATTTGTATCGCTTGTATTGAGTATTCATCCATTTGAATATTTGATCCATTTTGTGAGTTTAAATCTCTGATTGCATTCAAACTATGATATCTTTAGTGGAACAATTCACAGAAACATTTCTTTTGGTTGATTTTCTAACAAGATATTCAACCAAAAAAGGTTTTTCTCCCAAAGCTAAGATTTAATTCCTCCACATCGCACGCCATTCTGCTTTCATCAATATTTACATGTTTACATAATCAAATAAATTAGCCTTTTGCACATAGTTGAAATGAAACCAAACCACACACACACACACACACACACACACACACACACACACACACACATATATATATATGTATATATATATATATATGAATATATTGCGGATGTCTGTATATGTGTAAAATATCCATGCGTGCATACGTGTATTATATGTAATTTCATAAGAGTATGTGTTTTCATGTACGTACATGTATAACTGAACATACACAAATACACACAAATTACATACATATATATATATATATATATATATATATATATATATATATATATAATTTGAGTGTATATATATGTGTATACAAATACACAAATATATACACTCAAATTATATATGTATATATATATATATATATATATATATACATATATATATATAATTTGTGTGTATTTGTGCATTCATTGAAATACATTCAAAATAATGTGTGTGCGGTAGTCAGTAACAGCGGGAGATAACGTTTCCACCTGTCTCTCGGAACAGACTTGAAATTACAAACATATGTCACCTCCTGCTTGATCTAATAGATATCTTCAGAGTTATCCTGACAAGCTGCTCAAGTGGAAATGATCTGGTTATAGGGTAACACAGCCTTCACACATCCTAACTTTATACTTTCTTGCTGAAATTGCAATTACGACGCTGTAATTCTTCACTTTCCCTCTTGTTTTCTTTTACTTTTTGTCTGTGTCTTTCACTTCGTCTCATTTTCCCTCCTTTGTTCCTAATACCTTCTCTTTCATCCAACTCATCATGATTTATCTACTTTCTTAGGTCTTTCAGAGTCTTTTTTTTCTATTAGGATTGTCTATTCTTCACATTATTTAAAACTGTGAACCAATACTGTCATAAAAACTATCAACATAGGTTTCTTCAATTCAACTGGCTGGCTATATATGAAGTTATGTACTTACGTACGTATATATGTATGTATGGTTGCATGTATTTATGTATGCATGTATTTACGTACGTATGTCTGTGTGTAGGTATGTATGTATGTATGCATGTATGTATGTATGTACATGCAGTGCAAATGGAAAATACCACCATTTTCTTCTTATTATTCCTAAAAATCTTTGGAATTACGCGCCCCTGAGATTTTTAGTCCAGGGTTTCAATCTGCAACATAAGTTCATCCTACATCGATCAATCAGTCTGTGCTTACTTGATCATAGAAGAAGCTAATACACTAATCACTTCTTATTCTAATTTTTTGATTGATCATCCCTAACAGAGCATTCACTGAAAAAAAATTGTGGCTGTTCGTACGGACTGACTAATCCAACCAGTTCAAAATGCCTGTTCTCTTTTCTTATTTCTCTGTCTTCCTTGACCATTACATATTTTCTTGTTTCTTAATTCCATTTGATACACCACTTTTGCCTTTTCTCTATTCATTCTAAAGATTAGCTTGTTGCTGTTACAAAATATGTCCATTCTTAAACTCTCTACCTATTTATCAATGAATTCATTAATCGAGGAAAGTGGAAAACAGTAATAGTTATCAATTGCAAGTTATTCAATGTAAGATAAACGCTTTGATTCAAAGAAAGAACAGAGTTGCCACCAATCCCAATAAAAACGGACATTTGATTGAGATAACCTTAAAACTTCATCGTTTGCAGTCAAGGGATTAGTACCTCTCCAAATTCCTATCAGCGTTCCCATGTCTGAATGCCTGTCAAGCTGTCTGTCGATATGCCGTTCTGACTGACAACTTCTTTTCAATCCTCTCAGTATCTGTATTCAAAGTTCTCATTGTTAATAAACAAGAACGCTTATTGCAATGAATCTAATCGCTTTTAAATAGAGTTTAGTTGCAAAGGATTGTGAAGAATTGGCAAGAGTAATGACATCTTGTTCACTGCTCACGCTGTAGAATGTAAAAGTGATTCTAATTGACAGTGTGCATTGAACAGACTTGGAAAACCTTCCGACGAGAATTCCCTTATCTTTACATTCCCTGCTGAAATGAGCGGCGTATCTTGGATATCAGTTGGTTTTATTATACGATACAGGTGATCGAATACTGTTTCGAAATATGCAATCATCTAACCAATTGAGCGTTGATTATGTCGATTGCAGACCTATCAAGGTCCAATTTTAAGAATGAGAGAGCACTCCAACCCCCAAAATGAAGAAAAAAATCCAGAGTGCAGGGAGGATGATCAGTTCAGGGAAGGTGATTAGTTCAGGGAACGCTTCCCCCAGAAAACATTAGCTGAATTTACGTTTCAGGTTTTATCAGTTGTTGAAATTGATTGTTGTCCTAAAGTTGATTTTTAACATACTTAATCAAAGATGAGATTTTTATCAGAAATTCAAACCAGTTCGATAATTGCAAATAAATCTGATTTTCTTTTCATAAAATGTGTGAAATTTTTCCTTTTAGAATGAGTGTATCTCACACACAATGCGTGAGATGTAGGAGGTATGCAATGTTATACTATCAACTTAACAATCCAAGTGAAGAACCTTTTTTTACGAATATGTTGTGATAAAAACCTCTAATTCTCAGAAAAATATGTTCTGTAACTCTCACTATCATTCTGGACATTCAAAACTGATGCCAAACGTCTGTCTTTCTGTGGACTACACCAGCAAGACTGAGAAGAGAATGACGACTGGGCATCGAAAGATTCCCATACGCTTTGGCAAAACATTGGGCACGTTGATCCATTGACTGTAAAGAAGCCATTTTTACAATGGAAAGTTTCCTAATCCAATTCCAAAAGTTTGTTCTATAACTATAACTTCCATCAATAACACCAATCAAAACTCGTGATATATTTTGTGATATTTATCAATTTTCTCGATTATATCAACTTCTTTCTCTAAATGATGACAATACATTGAAAGTATTTTACGATTTACTACTTAAAGCTAATGAAAATCATGAATGATCTGTTGAGATAGATCATTTATGAGACCAATTAGAATATTGAGGCTATTCATTTCTTATTAATTTGATTAATAAGATTTTATGAACAATAATTTCTGAATGATTTGATAATAGACTGAAAGCACTGGTTTTAATCAAATAGATTGCTTCACCAGCAATTTGTACTAATACCATAAGCTGTTTGATACATATGAATACTTTCCTACGATTTTATCCGCTAAACGTTTATTCACGTCGGTTATACATACTAGCCGAATACCCGTATTTTTTTTATTACAGTAAGATTCAAGATAGTTCTCAAAATCAATGTTCTGTCATAAATTTTACTTCTAGTATTTACTTAGCTTTGCTTGGTCTGGCACAAGGCCACAACTCTATGATGCCGAGCAAAGATCACTTCAACTAATCATTGCTCCAAATCTGATTACCTCTATTCACTATTAACTGGTTGGTGTTTTGCTTTAATCATCATCATCAATCTATTCAAAGCCGACTACTGGACAAAAGCTTTTTAAATCTTCTTCCATGAAGACTGCGATTGCGGTGAACCCAGCAACGTCCTACACTTAATCTCTTGTCTTGTTTTACTGTGTTCACTGTTTCATATAATTCGGTCAGTCGGAGAAAGTTTAAAATGAATGCATAATCAAAGGAATGATTGAACAGTACGGAACACAGGAAATAACAAAAAAAACTGGGTCCCATTGGAAAAGCAATGCTTGGGGTAAATTTAAAAGATAGATAAAAATCAATATGAATCAGAGGAGGTTCTGCAGTGAATGATATGATATAAATTATCAAATAATTAAATGGAGACTGGCTGGACACTTAGCAGGGGAATTTACGCTCACAGACACAGATACACACACTCCCCCACATGCATATATGTATATACACATGTAAATATATATATATATATGTATATATATATATATATATATGTGTGTGTGTGTGTGTGTGTATATATGTGTGTGCGTGTATGTGTGTGTGTATATATATATATAAACACTTAATTTTGTTTTTCTTGAAGCAGGGCTTACATATTTTACAATGATGATCAGTGAATATATATATATATACATATATGTATATATATATTATGTATATTTATATGTATGTATGCATATTTATATAAACATGAATATATATTTATGTATGTGTATATATGTTTGTGTATATATATATATATACAAAAAATAATGTTTTAGTAGGCATATGCATCTTACATATTTACCACTAGCATGATATGGATTATTGATTAAACATAATGAAAAGAAGTTCTGAATGGAATAAAAGAAAAATGCTTTCGTAAATCGACCTGGAGAAGAATGCACTCAGTTGCACAATCAATGCTGTACAGAAAACACATTGTTTTAAAAATCTATTGTTTTATCCTTCTTCCCTTCACCCCATTTTCTTCTATTTCACTTGCTTTTTCTTCCTGAGATTTTGTGATGAATTGTTAATATTCAATTAATGTTTTCATTCACTCTCTGAACATTAACCTTTTTATAACATAAACCATAATAAGAACAAGGAAAGTAGCTTTGTTTTATGTACACTGATATATATATATATATATATATATATATATATATATATATATATATATATATATATATATGTATATATATATATATATATATATATATACTCACGGAAATGCATTTGAGAACCGATCTTAACACAGACAGTGAGTACTTTGTTACATAATTGAAGCTAAACACGAAAACATAATTTTTTTATAATTTTTCTTGTACCGCCTCGTTTTCTTACACTTCTTGTCTAACTTATTCTTTCTCAATCGGCCTGGCTACGGATGTATGTATCAAGCAAATACTCAGCACCAATGGAGCTTGAAGGCTGAAAAATCAAATCATTGTCCCTTTAATATGTATAGGAAAATTTTTTCTGTTTCTAACTCCCATTCTGTTTTTAGTGTCTGAGAGGATTCAATTTGCAATGTAAGTTGATCCAAAAATGATGTCTTACTTTGGGTCCGGCCGCATCCATACTTGTCATTTGAAGATGTAATTCATTTGTTGATCATCTTTTTTCGATTTTTTTATTGATCGCTCCCAACACAGCATTGGTCAAACGACGGTTTCTATCGAGTGACTAATCAGACCCATTCTTAGTATCTATTCCTTTTTTCTTAGGTGATTTTTTCCCTTATTCTATTCTCCTTGAATGGTCTTTATTGTTTTGAAACATGGAGCCAACATAAAAAAAAATAAAACATTAACTTGAAAGCAATGAAACAATCATTGAACTAGCAAGGACTTATTCATGAGACATGAGGTCAAGTTTAACGTGGGAAAGTAGAGCATCCCATGAAAAAGAGCTCCAGCCGACGCAAACGAAGTCGCAAGAGCGTCAGGATGAGCCTGACATGTCTTCTTAGTTCAATGGGACAGCATCGCACCGGCTCTCTATTTATCTGCAGTCCCACCGGAGCAAAATGCGACACGAGGTCAAGTTAAACGTAGGAAAATGGAGCACACCATGAAAGATAGCCCCAGTCGACTCGACTGAAGATGCTAAAGCAACCTAAGTAAAAGCGTCTAGACGAGCCTGACCTGTCTATCTCAGCGCAATGAGACGGCGCCGTCCCGGGGCGAACTGCTTCTCCACAGCTTGGCTGTGTAATAGAAAGAGAACCAAAAGTTCCTGATGCGCTTAACGAGGTGCAACCTCAGTGTCACCTCATTGGCTGATGCATTGCAACTACGCAGTCGATCTTTGATGCTCACCACACACCATCTTCGGCCCATTCGGCTGGCAAACTTTGGTACTGGCGTCTCGAGTTTTGCTGCGGAACAGATACTGAGCTTCAATCCATACCAAAACACCGGAAAATTTTGGGGTTTAGCATTGAATCAGCAAGTAAGCAAGCAGATTATGTCTGAATTACAGCAGTCAAAAATAATGCCTGGACTACAAAAATTTACACAATACATAGGTAGATAGATCGATATATATATGTGTGTGTGTGTGTGTGTGTGTGTGAGTCAAAGTTTTTGAGCCATATTTATATATATATATATATATATATATATATGTTTGTGCGAGTGTGTCCTCATGCGTGTGTAAATACATTGGTTCTTAAAAGTAAAGTTTGTGCAAAGCAATTTGACGCTCCCAAAAATGGTCATCACTTAACATATATATGTGTATATACACATATATATATATATATATATTGCCCAAATTGTTCATTAATACATATTTCAGTAAAAATGATGGACAACTAGTGAAACTTATAGTATGATACTGAATAATATAAATCCACTCAGCTTCGTTTGAATAATTGTGTCCAAAATTTAAAGTATTCCATATGCAATAAAGCTGCTACTATTTTTTCCATCCAAAGTGCTTCATTGAGATGTTTCTTTGGTTAAATATCAAGTTATAAAAAGCAAAACAGTCAGGGCAAACATTTGGAAGACACTGGCACTAGCCAAGCCCAGCCCAAACGTGTTGCTTCAGAAATAATCTTTGGCATAAATCCAACTTAAAAGTATCTAATCAACCTTTATTATTTCTATGTGGGACTTAGACATTCCCCACAGCTTTTTACTACTGACTATCATAGTGCCAAGATATTTTGAATTTTTCCAGATTGTAAGCCATCGTTTTTTTACCCAGGCACAATTTTGTTTGCCGATGGATCCATACAGTGAGTCACAATGTTCTGTGATTGTGTGCTACACATCCAAGATTGCCTATCCATTAAAGTTTACTAATGGCTTCTTGAATGCTTCTTACAACTGTTTCCTCTTTGATAGATTGATGCAGTTTGGGAATCCATTCAGGTATTGTTCAGCATGATTCTCTCGTGTGCATGTTGATTAGTTCTTAGCTTGTGAGTCAGCTCCTTGATTAAGTACTGTAAGTGATTATCAGGTAGAAGCATTGGTTGCAGATGCTTCTCTCTTGTTGTAGAACAACTCATTTTCCCAACTGAAAGTTTGCTGATTGGAAATTCTTCATCCCTTGACAAAAAGCAACTCTGATTTTTCCTCATTTTGAAATAAAATTCTCTTTCTTTTAAAGTACTTTAACCATTCAAAACAGAAGGCAACTCAGTGCATCTTCAAGGCAATTTTGACAAGTTGCTTTTACTGTTTTTTCATCTTCTTCTTTAGTTTTGAACAAAACTTGACACACACTCTGCATTGTACAACCCAATGCACTTGTGGGTTACGAAGGCTGGAATAAATACAGGCTTCGAAATTGCAATAAAATTCCATACAATTGAGATATTCATGTGAGATAAAAAAACATCTAGTTAACAAAAGGTAACTTACATGATGTCGTGTTTCTATTTTCTCTTTCACCTGTGTAGATTCTGAACTTAACCCGAAGTCTGGCCGTTTTCCAATTAAATCTTGTTTTAGATAAAGATATAGATGGATTG
>OY735221.1:1613279-1653279 GCA_963457665.1 Thysanoteuthis rhombus
ACGAGTATTTCTTTTGGCATACTTAGTCATCACTCAACTTGAGTTTACGTAACAAACTCACAGGAAAAAATCATCTGAGCTCGAACTGTTTTATCTAATAAAATTAAAGATAGATGTATCAACTCCTGTGTCCATCAGTACATCGGTGCAATAACTCCAAATGTGGTCAATAAGTTCTAACAACTTTCTGGGCAAAAATAAACTATGGACTAATCAAGGATCTAAATTCTAAGGAACATCCACGAAATCTGTTTTTAATTGAGAGATACTTTTATCATTTCACAGAAACAAAGGTGAAAAACGAACAGTTGATGAGAATCGTTGCTCTACATTCGGAGGGAACTAACTCGATATTTGTATATTTGAAGTCTCCTTTGTTGTCCTTCAGGTAAAAGCAGAGACATACACCCTCAGAGTCCTCTTTATTTTCCGTCTTAATTGATTGGTTGCTTGTAAGAAACGAGTTTCGTTCAACGACTTGCTCATCTGTTAAATGGCCAAAGCTTTGTTGAAAGACTTCCATTTATATGCGAAACGGGAATTGATATGGCTTACATGACAATCAACAGCGAAGAAAAATAATAAAAATAACACAACCGTAACATTTTCCTGTGATGTATGTACATTCCGTGTCATTCGTAAAAAGAAAAACCTGAATCCATAAAATACAAGAAACACACCTTTTAAGGCATTAACGATTTCACGATCGAGGCTGGTGTTCGTGACTGGATGATATAAGATCAATGGATGGTATCCCCTAAAGCTGGGATAACGAGATATGCTTTCGTCTGTACAGGAAGGTGACAGTCATTTGCAAAATACAGGCTGAAGCAAAAGTAAATTAGTTTCAAAAGTTCAAGCCATTTATTTCTCGATGTCAGTCTTTCACTTCTAAAGTAGTCAGAAAACAAAAAAGAACATACCTGCACAGAAATCTCCATATCAACTGATGGGACCACGAACATGTTTTCAACAAGGTAGTACAAAAACAAACGAACAAAAAAAACAAACAAAACATAAACAGAACAGTACACTGTTTTGAACATTTTAAGTTGCATCAGATGCTATGATTGCATTTCTATAAAGGTGTAGTTTTATCACTTGTACCTGAACTGTTTTCTACAAATCAAAAATAAATCAGTGAAAACTTGTCCTGGTCTGGAGATACTTACTGAATATTGACGGTATAACAATTGCATACACACTAATACACACGAACACACACACACTCACAGACATATATATATATATATATATATATATATATATATATATATATATATATATATACATATGTGTATATATGTGTGTGTGTATATGTATAGATATGTATATATATACATATTTGTGCGTGTGTATTCGTGAGTGTATATATATATGTATATATATACATGTATATATATACATATATATATATATATATATATATATATATATATATATATATATATATATATATATATATATATATATATATATTGTAATAAAAGGGTTCACAGGAGTGGTAAATTGACGGATTTGGAATGAATCTTCTCGTCTAGTTAATAAATATGTGAACCAATATCCTCGCACTATTCTTTCTTTTGCAGTCAAGAGGGTCTTGTCGTTGGCACATCACTTGATGCAAAAGAGAGATGGTGGTTGAGCACCTGGGATATCTGTGTCCCCATGACCAATTTTTAACTGTTATTGCTTCACTAATTATCAAGTGAACAAATACACTAAATATCTAATTGACTGGGGCCTCAAAAAAGAGAAATATACCCAGATTCGAGGGATCAGTTGTCCCTGAGCATCAATTACCCCGATTTGGATAATCACATTTGAGACGACTGTTATTCATCTAAGAGTTTACTAGTGGTCACGTGGCCTCTGGGGAGCAATGGCATGGTAACTTATTCTGAGACTGATAGCTTCTTTATGAGTATATCAGGAAGTCAGAAATAACTTTGCATCTGAGTCAGCACTCCAACCCTCACAAACCTCAGGCCAATACTACAATCAATGTGCTGTATTTCTCCTTGCAGATAGTAACCGCTCAGTGAAGATGCTGATCGTTGAACAGGGAAGTGAACAGAGTTGTGTATGTCTTTTTTTTATACCTAATGTGCGCAAAAAATCCCCGATTGTCAGTCGGTAAAAGCCATCAATCAATATGATTTATCGGTTTAAGGTATCACTTATCCAAATATTTCATGTGGAATTGAAGTTTTTGCTGAGCCTTGGAGACTAAATATTGGCTATAAACAAATGTCTTACAAAGATCTCAAATGGGAAGTGTTTTATCTACAACAACGACGAATGTGTGTCTGCACGTACACACACGTGTGTGAATCTGCATGAGAGTATTTTGAATAAAAGCCTGTTTTTATGCCTCCTAGGTAAACATCAGAAGTAACAAAACTAATAGAATATATTGATTTTGCAATATACACAGATAATTTTGTCTATTATCTTTAAGTGCAAGGGTTTGAAATACATACTGCCATTGGAGTATGAATACACTGTCAACTAAAAGATATTATGTGAAAACGTATGATGAGAAAATAAAAAGATGAAAATATGTATATCAAAATGATTCATATTAAGCCATCAAAAATTTCTAGAAAAAATCTTTCAATGTCAGAAAGTGATCAAAAGCGTAAACACTTTTATATTGTTTCCAATGTAAATCTAGTTTCAGAAAATAATCGCACGAAAACAAATATACGTGGGGTTATTTATTATAAGATATATTTTCTCATGCAAATATTGAATCTAAATCCAGTAACAACTATAAATGATGTATGTATAGATTTTGAGTATACTTTGAATACGTATGAATTACTTTTTATGCTGACTACGTAATCCAGACGTCCCTGCTTTAGCTCAACAGACAAAAAGTTACTCTTCCTTGGCTCCGCTTTGCTAAATGTGAAATAAACTTAAAGGCGACAATAGTCACTCAAATCACCCTCTGATATGCATATAAATAACCTGAAAACATGCTATTACGATTAAAGGATGATATTTGATGAACATACAATCCACAGATGTATCACTACTTGTCTTTTTTCATAAATGGATGCAACAGACACATGGCCCTCTTTTCACATCCCTATATAGTATTTCATATATAAAATCAACTACTAAAACCAAACATGATTAATTTTATTTTATTACTTACATTGGGGAAATTCGATGTATCTTTGATGAGGAATAAAATTTTGACGTGTGTAGATTGATTACAGAACGTGCATCCATAAGTTTTGAAGTTGCTACAAGTGCTAACAACTGTAATATTGAATTTGAATCAAGATCATTCTTCACCGATTCATTCATTTCTTGCTGCTCACAACCTACCCTGTCGGAAGGACTTGGGGTCAGCAGGGGTTGGGGTTAAGAAATTCAATTTGGTGTAGATATGAGTCTCAAACTAATTATGAAACTTCGACAAATTTGGATTGATTTTAAAGCTCAAAGTTAGTGGTTCCCAAACTGTGTGCCATTGCCAAGGGCACCGCGTGATTATTTAAAATGTACACTTGTATATTAAAGCTATTACACATATTTCGTATGCCCTGCATCCACCACAGAGTTGTCAATCCGGATGTTTTTTGGATCTTGTAAAGTCCAGAGCAAGAGTTGTTTCGAGGACACAACGATGAATAGAATACTTTAGCCGGGGGTCATAATGTCTAGGCTCATCTGTGTAAGTGTTTATGATACAACTACATGTTCACAGACACCCACATTCATGTGTGCACTGTTGGGAGTGCATATTTTGCTTTAAAAGTAGTGAAAAAAATGGTCGCTTGATCAGAATACCTGCCTGATGAGTATCTATATTCAGCCATGATCATATTAATGTTGGAACAGTTATGTCATAAGATGACGCAAAATCGAATGAACGTTTTAGAAATCAAAATGCTGGAAAGTGCCATAAAATGGAGACTTCTTAATTCCAAACATGATAAAAACTTTCATTTCGTTTGAAAATTGGATGGATTCATCTTCGTTGACACTCATAAAATCAATGATAACTATGAAATAGAAATGCCTTAAAACCTCGCAATTTTTATGCGATTTCGATATTGATACAACAAAGATATTTTAGATAATCCGTGTGCATCGAATACACTGATGGTTAGAATCATTATAAGCATCTCAAATCTGCAGTGCAATGATGAAAAAACATTAATTCAACATAGCAAACATTTATTGTTAAACATATATCCTTTCTTCATTAATACATTTCATTTAGTATTGAACATTGTATAGTGAACATTTCTGATCCAAATTCAGCTAATAACGACTGGCTACAGACTTATCAATAGATTGTGGTTGTTGGGAAATACGACAAATAAAGTAAGAGTCTGGCACTAATCGTATTACACCATTACACAAAATGAATGCTCAATGCTATTTTTGATTTTTGTCCTTTCCTGTAAAAACCAAAAGTGGCTAAGTGAATCAATTTCCGCTACTATTCACTGTCATTTCGATTTTCAAGTAGTAATTATCACAATTTCAATTGAGACTGTTACTTTTACAGCAGCTGGGGGGGGGGGAGCAATTAAAGAAAAATTGGGTTATTGCAGGAATCAATCCTACAACTGATAGGTTAGCTGCTTCAACGTAACAATATATATATATATATATATATATATATATATATATATATATATATATATATATATATTATTGTATCATCCACAGAGAGCTGTTTCGATGTTTACATCTCTTCAGTGTGGCTACAGACATTATCCCATTCAGTACTGCGAGGCAGAATTGAAACCCTCTCATCGGACCCTACCTCTGGACTACGGAACTGGGTGGTCAGTAAGGCTGAATTTAAGCAATATATTCATTTTTACACAGAAACTCCTCATCCATCAGAGTGCTCTTTCGCTATGGAAGAGCATTGCATAAGCTTATAATTGATGAGTTACCTCACTTGAAGAGTGCTCAACCCGGAATAGAGGAGCTCAAGCTGATATCAATTTCCATCTTTCAAGCCCTGCTTATACTCAAACAATCGACGCCATTATTTTGCTTTTGTTTTGGAAGGTGCAGCGTGTTTAAATATTTTTAGATTCACTAGCTTTCACAGCAGTAATCACAGTCACTTACTGTTTGATTAACAAGTTGACAACTTTTCACCCGACGTCACTAGAGTGAAATTTTATCGTTATGTCACTAGATCATTCAATTCTATTTGCCACAATCATGTGTCAGATATATAAGTGAAATTTCAAGGTCTTTACAAAGGAGAAGGCTTTTGAAGATATGATCTTTGAAAGAAATGGGCCACGAAAGGAAAAGGTCCTTTGAAGTCACTGAAGATCAAAGCATCGCATCTAAGGCCTGCCTTTCATGCTTGCTTTTTTATTCCCCTTCAGTGTTGTCACCTTGAATATATCTTTTCAGTGTCTCTCATATTTTCATGGTTCTCTGTTTATATTCGAAATAAAAATAACCTGTGTTTATTATTGATGTTGGGCCAGATTTCTTCCAGACATGACGATTATCTCCCTTTGCGATTTCAAACACTACAGAAAAAGAAACTCTGTTCTCCCGCATGGATTTTTTTTTACATAAAAAGAACGGTGATGGTAATTTGATAAGTGAAAAGTATAGACCTTCGACTGCGATGGACCATCATGTCACATCTTGGCGTAAACCTCCAAAGTGATAATTTGCGTTTTTGCCATGTAATGAAGCCAAATATTCTTCACCTAATCTATATGAAAGATTTTTACAGTAATCCCAAAAGGCAATGGAGAAAGAAAAAAGAAAGGCGAACTGGTTGCCTCAGAAACAAACTCTACTCCTTTTCACTCCTGACTCGAGATGATTTCTGCTACTTTCGTATTGTATATACAATGAAAAAAAATATAACAGTGATGAATCGGTTGCAATATGTATATTTGTTAGAATGAAATCAGTCCGTGAGTATCTGTAATCTCTAAACTTAATATCTAAAACTTATCAATTTAGCTCAGTCAGTAAGAAATTTTCCTGGCGATCGGATGATTGTGAATTTAAAACACAGTACTTGAGTTTGGAATTCTCATGTCAGTGTACATCTTTCATGTCAGTAAGGATTGTTTTTGATGTTGGGTTGCAAAGTAAATTCCAGGCTATACCATGACATATAGGTAGAAGAAAGAGATTGATGCACGACTTTCCCAAGGGTATTTGTGATTAAGAAACGCAAACTATCTCAGCAGGATATTGATCTCAGTACGCTGATCACATTTACAATGACAGCTATTCCCGTTTTGCATACTGCCAAATCTTGTTAGATAAAAAGCATAAAAGTTAAGCGACGTTGAGCCTGGTCATTATTCAGATGGGTGACTGTCCAAGGATACCAGGTCCCGTATGTAGCTGGAAGATGGCTTTGTGACTGTCTCAGTCTATGCTCATCATCACTATAATCATCATCAGTCTATTAAGGTCTGCCGTTAGACATAGATCATCCCCCACATTTGCCAGACCTCTCCCTCAGGGGGAATTGCAGAGCTAGTACTTTCTGAATGTATCTAGTTCATTACACCATCTTACGTTCTATCGGCCACAGTCTCGCACCTGATCTCTGGGGATCCACATTGTAAGTATGACGTCAAACGGTTGTCAACCATTCTCACAATGTGTCCAGTCCATTGCCATATAATTTTTCCAACAGTTTCTAAGATGTCTCAGACTCCGATCTTCACTCTCATATACTGTGTTGTTTCATGATCTCTCCATGTGAAGTTGCCTAATGCTGCTTTGCCAAAAAAGAAACCAAAAAGACCTCAACAACTACAGGCCAATAAGCCTGCTCAACTGCATCTACAAACTCTTCATCTGAATGATCACGAACTGAATCATCAAAACACTAGGAGAAAACCAATCACTAGTCTTAAAAAAAGGAACACTACCAATGTATCCTACTGATAGTCAAACATGGAGTTGAAACATGGGACCTAACCATAAGATAGACCTTCAAACTTACTACTATGCAGACTAGGCTCTGCCGTCGATTAGTAAAGCTCTTCGCTAAGTTGGGACCGGACAGTGTACACGTTGCTCCCCTGGGGACATATGTCAGCCATATTTGTATCGATAAGCAGAGATCAGGCTTAGCCTGAATTCTCTGCTCTTGCTACTACTAAATTGTTACGAAATAATATGATTAAAACATTTGAAGAAAGATGAGACAGAATAACTTTGATCGTAAGATTCAGTATATTCTATGTTCATCTAAGACGACTTTCCATAATATGGCATGCAAGTTGATGTCCCATCACAGGCTGCATCCTAATCCAAATGTTATGATCTTCACTTTAAAGGTCAAATTGTGTCATAGCTTGGAATGTTGCAATAAAAGACAACGTATAAGTTTAAGAGGATTTTCAATAATGAAAAGGATAAATACAGCTGTTCAGGATTGAAAATACCCTTTCAATTTCATTTTCTATATTTCTTTGGAGTAATGTATTGCATTGTATAGTTCAGCTCGAACACTTTCCAAGTTGCCCAATGTAAAAATAAGAATAGAAAGTGTTATGTTCATGGTGCTTTTATTCTTTTCACAAGTCATGTTCAGCCTTCAAAAAAAGCATTTCAGTTGCAGTAAGAATGCAGCCTGCAAAGGAGGGATCATACTCAACATCAAATCACGAGAGGACAGAGAAAAAACAGGAGTCAGAGATATCATAAAATCCATTATAACATTTGAATAGCAATGAGCTGATCATGTCGCAAAGATGTCAGAAAATCGGTGGACATCAAGACCAACACTTGAAACTAGACGGCAATAAAATGAGATGATGTGACGAAGTGGATAATTTCAGAAATTGACCACACGATGCCCATGATAGAGAGGTTTGGTGAATCTTGGGAAAGGTGTATGTCCAACAACATACTGTTGCATTTGGCATCTACATAAGGATGCTGAACCTATAAATGAATAACTGGTGTAGGAGGGAGCCTATAAATGAATAACTGGTGTAGGAGGGAAGAAAATTTGATTTTTCCCCCTTGTCTTCGTTGAAGGTTATAAAGACGGAGTCTCTGAAGTCCAGTTTCCCAGCATCTTAGAGTTTATAAAGCTTCTCGTGCATAGCAGGGCCACTGTGTTTCCAGATTTAAGGGGCTATGTTCACATTGCCCGTGATTTTGCCGTACTTAATCTATCTTATTGCTTCTAGAGTCACCCGTTGTGAGGCTGCAGTTTTTAGTTCTCAGTCAGATGAGTGTTGCTACATACAGGCAGGTGCAACTTCCTGTATTTCAATATTTATGTTGAACTTTTCAGCAGATCAGAATGGATTCAATGCTAAACAGCGGGTTGTCGAGTCCGTAGTTCAGGCGATAAACTGCTTTCAATGTTTGTAAAAACCGTTGGTGTCAATACATTGTTGGTCTGAATCTGCTGGGTTTGCCTCACAAGATGTAACATGCTTGGAGGGAGAGTGTTCTTTTGCACAGATGTTCATTTGAGAGTCATCCCTGGTGAGCAGCTTGCTCAGCAAACAATAGTTCTTAGCTCTATTTCAAACAAGTTTCAGTTCTTACTTGAGGGAAGTCTGAGGGTGTTTCCCAGGTTTTCAGGCACGCCGGATTACATGTAAACCGAACGGACTTCGAGTCAAATATCTAGATACTTAATTGTTTCAAGTTGAGATTCTAATTTTTTTTACCATCGCACCCACTCCATTCACTTGTTGCTTTGGTTCAAAGTAAAGGCTGAATTTAAATAGCATAATGCCTGGCTTTTACTACTTGGCATCACTTTAGTATGATAGTCGTCCCTAAGATCTCTCTGCTGAATGATGTGGTGTCAGCCCTATCTTTCTGTTGAAATTGTGCTTTTGTTGCATAGCTTTTGTTCCTCACAGAACACAAGAAGGACTTTTCTTGACTACTAATGTCACCAAGGATGATAAATTAGTTCGTGACTTGGGCTTTAATATGTAGACTACATAGTTTAGAGGAGAATTTGAATTTCTCAGCCTGGTCTGCTTTAAGAGAAGGAGCATACGCACTGAAGAGTACACCGTACCGCCCATTGTACAATGGTTGCCGTTGATGTGGTTTGACTGATCAGTTCAGCTTTGAGGCTATGATGTTCCTGACCATAAAGTCAATCGCTTTTGTGAGACTTGTCTGACCTGTAAAGAGTGTAATTTTCTTTATTTTCCTCCAATCTGTCTTTTTCTGGTAATCGGACTTCGTTGAAAGCTCGTTGAAGTGCAATTAGAGCAGATCAACGCCTGGCTTTAATTTCTGAGTTCGTTTCCCTCTGGTCAAAGTTTGTTCTCGATTTGTTGGGTGCAACTACGTTGGAATTTAGCAATTGGTCGCTGTTAGCCAATTCGGAGGGAAGGTAAGCTTCTTTCTTGTCATTATATCCAGGCCCTCTCTCCACGTAGAGTAATAAGTTCTGATCCTGAATTAGGCTACTAGTTCAACTAGGATGCTGCCGAACGGATACGGTTCTCCCAATCCTGCATCAAGCACCAATACAATCCTTCATCACCTCCACAGTGAAGGCCTTTTTAGGTTTTGGATGCGTGGATTTCCCCTCAGACTTCCGCTAGAGAGTTTTGATGTGAAGTGCAGCGTACTCATGATTAGCCCTCTCATTTAAACCATGCGTTTGCATATCATAACTTCACGTGAAGAGACAATGGGACCAAAGTACCTAGATCTCCAACTGAGAGAGAAGGGAAGAATACGAAGGAAACGAGCTTTTTTGTCGGGTAATTAATCCATGCCTCTCTCCATCAGTGCAATGGGAACTCAGGGTCAGCCAGAGTTTTAACTCGGTCAGCTGATCCCATCCACTATTACCCACTAAACCACCCCAATCTCTCTCACCATTCGCCGGTTTATAAGCCGATACAACAAATACCATCAAAAGGGTTTTTAACGGATGAGAGAAAATAGCAAAAGGAGCGGAAGTCGTGATTCTTGCACGTGTAATTGCAACGTTTATTAGACAGAAGAATTCGGGCAAAAGACTTACCAATGGTTGCCTCAGCATCAGTCAATGGTTTGGGGTGTATCCAATAGTTGCCATACCGGTAAATAATAGCCTGGGAGCATTGACACGTGGAAAATTCGTGCCATTTCTCCAATCTGTAACGTGTCAGTCTATACTTCTCCACAGACCTCTCAACTCATCTTAGTCTCTCCTTGTCTCTCCTTGTCTCTCCTGACCCCAAAATCATGACATGAGCCCCTTAAACTTGCTATTTCGGTCTTACTTTCTTCGATGCTCCATGTCTACTTTCGTTATCCTCCATGTAAAATAAACTCACCCGATATTATGATTAGAAAATCGATTGGAAGCACTGAAGCCACTTAGCCGTCCCCATGAGACTATCGATCTGCACTTTGTTCTTAACATATACAAGAGAAACACCAAAGCCACTGAACCTCTCCCCTTGGGTTCTATCGATCTTTACATTGTTCTTAATATATACACACGAAGGAGCACTTCCTCCAAAAAAGGAATCGTTTGTGGTTGCTAAAAGGCCTTCAAGGGAACGTTCGTCCCTCACTCTCATTCAGTTTCGCTCTTTCACGCTCACTCTCCCTATTTCACTTCCTATCTCTCTTTCACACACAGATTCTCCCTTTTCAAGTCTCACTCTCTTTGTTTCTCTTTATGTATATATATATATATATATATATATATATATATATATATATAACTCTCACTCTTTCTGGTTCTCTTTCCATCTCACTCTTTCCTTATTTAACACTCTTCTTTCTTTCTTTTCAATATCTTGATTCTTTCACCTCATCTTTTATTTCACTCTTTCACTTCCTCACCCAAACTCTCACTTTATATTTCAGTCTTTTACTTTCTACGCTTCAGTTTCTGTTTGTCTTTCACTCTTGTTCCAACACCCTCTGCCTTTCGCTCTCCCCCTCGCTTGATCTCACTCTTTCCTCGTATTTAACTTTTTCGCACTCGCTCCAACATCCCTTTTTCGATCATTGTTCCACTGTGAAACTCCCATCAATTCTTCCTATTCCAATCAGTCACTGTCTCGCTATCACTTCTTTTTTTTTTATCTCACACTTTCACTCTCACACACAGACTGTATTTCATCTTCATTCTTCAACCCTCTAATTCTTTCTCCCTTCTTTCTTAGTAACTTTCTTTCTTTTAATCCATATTTCCTTTCTATTCCATCATATTGTTCTAATTTCATTTCACGTTCTTTCTTCCTTTCTTTCTTTTCTTCTGTCTCTCTCTCAATCTATGTGTGTATCGATTTTTTCCTTTCCCCTTTCTATTTCTCATACGTTATCTCTTTCACTTATTCACCTTTCCCCATTACGTAATGCATTCTACTCATGTTTTTTTTCTTATTATCCGTACTGAATCACAGCAATCTCAAGAATTGCTGTTCGACCAACCGGACAAGTGGGCTACATATTCTTCTTTCTTTCCCCCGTGTGTTTCTGTTTGTGTCTTCAAGTGACCGTGGTCATATTTGCAAGCGTAAGGAATATACATGACTGCACAACCTGGTACCATACGGAAACGACTTTTCTTGAGTGCTACGGTCATTATGAGTAAACAGAAGAGGGAGTGGTTAAAGATAAACAGATAGTGTTCCCAACAACAAAAAAGAAAATGCAATCTTATTGAGGGTATATAAACAGAATTGATATACATAAAACTATACAGTAGAAAGTGGACGATCAAAAAATAATTTGTATTATTCCTTTTATTACTAAGAATTATTTCTCTATAAAATAAACGCAAGCAGAAGAAAAAGCAAACTATACTGTGTTTCTACTTCATATATATATATATATATAGTGTCATCCACAGACAGCTGTTTCGATGTACTACATCTCTTCAGCGTGGCGATAGACTTCCCATTCTCCCATCCAGCATATTAGGCAGAATTGAAACCTTCACTTCAGAACCGGAGGCCAATATCTTATCTCTGGACTGTGGAACTGGACGGTCATTATGGCTGATTTGAGCGATATATTTATTTACACTTAAATTCCTCATCCACAACAATGCTCTATTCCTATGGAAGAGCATTGCATAAGCTCACAATGAATGAGTTACTTCACTTGAAGAGTACTCAACCCTGAATAGAGGAGCATTCACTTGAAGAGTACTCAACCCTGAATAGAGGAGCATTAATTATAGTGGCATCCACGGAGAGCTGTTTCAATGTATTACATCTCTTAAGTATGGCTATAGACTTTCCATTATCCCATCTGGCACCGTGAGGCAGGATTGAAACCTCCACTTCAGACTGTATATATATATATATATATATATATATATATATATATATATATATATATATATATATATATATATACACACACACACACACACATATATATATATATATATATATATATATATATATATATATATTTTTACAATTAATTATATTGTATTTCAGGGGATCTTTTCCGTTTTACTCCTGATACAATGATCGTTTACTTTAACGGGATCAACTTTAAAGTTCAATTAGAATGAAATGGTTCTATTACAGAAACAAATGATGACAAATGTTGTCGAACGCTGTCAAATATTCTATAAATAACGTCTCAATTTTTGGGCAGAGTCTGTTTTTTTTTCCATCTTTCCCCGTATCTTATCTCACTTACTTTCTGTTTTTCATATCATATTTCATCTCCCTTCTATCATACTTTAGTCCCAGACACATCTATATTCTCTCTCTCCTAATGCTGTTTTTTTCCTCCCCTTTTCTTCTTCTTCTTCTTCTTCTTCTTCTTCTTCTTCTTCTTCTTCTTCTTCTTCTTCTTCTTCTTCTTCTTCTTCTTCTTCTTCTTCTTCTTCTTCTTCTTCTTCTTCTCACCCTATGTCCCTTCTTCAATTCCTCCTTCGTCCATATCCCATCATCAGTTCCTCAACTTTCCTCCATTCTTTTCTTCCCTTCCTATAACCTCCCGTCTCATCTCTCTCTCTCCCGTAAACAAAGATTGTCAATAACCAAGAAGTAAATATAGCCAGACAGTTGTTGTTCTTCTTCTTGTCATGATGGTGCCGACCATTTTATGACAATATTAACCCCTTTAACACTTAAACCCAAAATAACACAGTCATAAACAGAAACCAATCCCCAACTAAAGACAGAACTCGTTGAGACGTTGATGGATAATGTATTCCTATAAGTAATCTGAGTGCAACCAGCAGAGAAATAAACCCGCTCTTGATGTCCCTTCATGAAAAACTAAGTACTCTTCACCGTCACAGTCAACAATTGAACGACTGTAGCGTCAGAATTTTGAGTTTTGTAAAAGAATTCGGTCGAAGGATAAATATGGTCAGAATGAATTATATTCATGACATCACTGTTGTTCCTTTTTTTTTCCACTGAGAAACATTTAAAATACTGTAAGGAAGTATTTGGAGAATCTACGTGTTATTCCAAGTGGAAATGAAGAGCGTCTAGAAACATCTACATGCTCTTGAATGTAGATATTGTTTTTACTGGGGAACATCTGAATTACAGTGACCCCCCCCTAAAAAAAGCACTGAAAAACATTTATATTTCAGGTAATAAATAGTAATAATAAATCTGTCAAAATAACACCCGAAAAAGGTGAGAAAAAAGAAAGGATTTTTCAGAAGGGATTTAGTGGAGTACAGATGACAATTTTCGAGTCTGTAGACAGAACAGTATGACTGGTCTTACATGACCTGCCATTTATGTTAGTTTGTATAAACTGTGAATGTTCACTCGTCCTCAAACTTAATAGGTTTATAAAAGCCATGCATTTAGGCAATGCTTGGTTTTGAAAGATGATTCTTTTTTTTCTTGTTTCAGGAACAACAACGGAAAAGAATGATAATTTTGTGAAAGACAGTCTTCTGTGTGTGTGTTTTTTCACAACATTTTAATGATTCACCGAATGTTTGTTACTCATCTGTCATGTAAGATTGGTTGCCGAAATTCGGAGAAGTGATATGATTTGGCATGTTTACAGGGAAAATGATAAAGTGCCTCGATGTCCCAATAAGTCTGGGCCAGAAATTCTCAACGGGAACCGTGTGTCCCTCTCGAGGGCCCTGTCTTCTAGGGTAAGCCATGGACTGAAATAATGATAAATGAATTCCTGTCTATCCGTTCGTGTTATATCCCTGTTCAACAGAGGACTCTTGAACCTGAGAAAAGCCTTGGTGGAAGCCCTGAGAAAGCAAAAAAATGCATTGAAAATGAAGGGATAGCACATCAAAAAATCCTTTGTACAATTTCAATACAAATCGTGTTGGAGCTGAATTTTTTCAAAGTTGAAAAATAGCAGGTATCTTTTTAGCAATGGAAATGTGCATTTCAGTTACACCGTACATCCAGTCGATAATAAATTCTATCATCTGGTTATCATGATATAATCAACGATTAGAAAAAAGAAGAGAATCAGCAAGGTGTTTTATTTTGATATTTCCTTTCTGGACTATTTTGAGGTAGTTTTAGTGACAAATTTGTACAAAATATAACACCGGTATCTAATAGGTCATCTCTCTCTTTTAAATATTTGAGAATGACACCTCTATCATCCATCTCCATAAATGAATATTCGCTTCACTCGGTATCCAAGAGTAAAGTCTTCCCATAGAACCATCGCATATCATTCCTTACTTTTCTTCAAACAAATGAAACGCAGTGTGATGTCGTCTGCGTTGATCGTTTTTGGTAAATAAAAGAATGAAGCCACGTTCTAGTTGCTCAGCTGGCAAAGGCAACCATTCTAACTTCCAAATTGTAATTAAGAAAAAAAAAGTTCTTACCTGATGTATAAAATCGAACGGAGGGTTAATGTAATGAACATCGTGATTAAGACAGGAAAAAACATTATGACAAAAAATACAAGAAAGGGGAGAACAAAAACGTAACAACAATATTGAAGTAGTAAGTCTAAAACTCGTAAGATCACTGAAGTTAAGCGATGTTGAGCCTGTTCATCGCCTAGATGGGTGATCGTCAGGTTATACATGGTGTCAATTGCAACCGTCTCAGCCTATATTCTACCACCGAGGAACATCTTACCAATCTTGCACCAGACTATACAACCAGTCTGTTTTGCATGCACACGCTGTTTCGTAGAGAACACATGGCAGCGTTCCCTCTTAGTGGATGCCATACTCATATGGAATGTCTGGAACCTTTGTCACTTGGTTCAACTATAGTCAATCAATGGTATGAAATAGCACGAATTATCACAACTCTGGATGCAGAGCTACACACATTTGATTCACTAGGATTCACTGTAATCTCTTGAAGGACCGGTGAAAAAGATCCCAATCAGGAATGATGATTAAACTCAACTGAAACAATTTGCATTATTAAGTAGTTCTCAACTCGTAAATGAAGGAAGGACCATTGTCGTTTGATGCTATTTCAAATCAACAATAGAGAAATTCGATTAAGAATGAAATTGCAATTACTGACTTATCTCCCATCAGATGTCGATCAGACAAAAGAGATCGAAATGACCAGACTTCAGATTGAACGTGATCTATCCGTCACTTTCACCTGGATTCTCCTTTAACATAGTTTTCTATATCAACTTGAAGCTGAATGGCAAATGATGTCCATTTCACTTCGTCATGAATAATCGAATACCAAACATAGACAGGTCAGACTGCTGATTGCCGGGTTGATTAAAGGAGCCGTTAACATAACCTGAACCTTATTGCTACGGTTGTTGGTATTAATATTCATGCATCTTTGTGTCCACACTAAATATCTGTCGAAATAAAAAGAGAAAAGAAAAAGTATATCAATAAGTTTGAGCACTTACCAGGGTGGATACTTCTCTCCCACGGTTAACATTCCGAAGGTTGTTTGTCTCGGTTCAAGCACCCTCACGGTTGACACATGGTATTAAAAACGATTAAAACAGGATTAACAGAATAAGAAGTACGATGGAAAGTCTAGGTGCTTAGCAGGGTCAGATCATTCACCAAGACTCATCTGTCCATGGATATATCTTGTAAGACCAATGTCGGCTCCTTATTTCACTCGTAGAAGTCTACTTTACACTTTAACTCGTTTTCCATTCTACGTCTATACGGCATGTTACTCCAACTTTTAGTCAAATATTGAATGGATATTACGTAGTAAAACTATTATCAGACTGGAAATCAATTGCTAACACCGCCACAACTAGTTCATCACGTTTTCCCGGACATTGAGTTCTTGTCCAACAATATCCTATTGGGTGACTTAAAAGTGGAATTATCGAAAAAAAAAAGACCACGTGGCAGCATTTAATCAATAGAATATTGGTAAGTGTGAAAAGGATGGATTGCTTTTAGATGCTAAAAAACTGAATTGGTGAATAAAGTCAGCATCTCGAATGGTGAGCTCTTAGTTATCATGGAAGCGTAAAATACAATACTCAACATCATTTGAAAGTCAATATATACGGCAGACTTATCTTTTAAGATCGTGTTTGGCCATAGAATTCAGAGTGACCATTTTTTGAATTTCACAGTTGACTTATATATATATATATATATATATATATATATATATATATATATATATATATATAATTTAAAAAAGTCCGTAAGTAGTCTATGTATTTTACACGTAGAATTGAGTCATTTCAGACCAGTACTTTTCAGCAAAGGATTACACAAACTTTGCAGTTGATGAAAAGTTATAGTCTCGTCCCTTTCACCATTACCCTCTCAATGATTCTCCTAACATCAGGTGTCTGGGGTTATCGCTAGAGATCTAGTAAGAGTACATATCCGAATAGCCTCTCCCGAGGCTTCATCACCGTCTTCACAGATTCTAGCCGGGTCTGCCTCCTTGAATCAGTGATTCATCTTATTTTTACTCTAATGTTTTAGGCATTATTCCAAGTGCAAGAATTATTATAGGCAACGCCCTGATTTCTGAGTTCCAAACATGTTCAGCTTTCACATTCATTTGTCAGTAAAATTCCGTTTTCGTTAATTTATTATATTTCATTTGCTGGACTTTCTGCCGATGTGTGTTTAGTTCACTTTTCTAACAGATCTTTTTATTTATCACTTTTATTTTTCATCAATGGTTTGTCTTCTTGAATTATTTTTTCTATTTTTATAGCTTTCTTATACGATTTTATCTGTTTCTCATCATGCTTCCATATTATTATTATTATTATTATTATTATTATTATTATTATTATTATTATTATTATTTGCAATCTCACACCAGCTGCCTGGTCGTTACCGCTGGAGGTTGAGTGACAGCAAGTTTCCACGAGTTTCCAGCCTTTCTCCTCATTCTCATAGACCACGGTAATACTGTGGTTTACATTTTCACACTAGTTGTCCGGTGGTCATTGCTGAAAGCTGAGTGACAATGAGTGTCCTCAAGTCCTCATCCAACATCTCTTCTCTTCGTTGCCTATCATGCCAGTGCTATAGTTCTCATCTTTGCTTTCATTTTCCTTCCTCTGTTACGTCGCTGCTAAGATTTAGTGCCGCAGATCTTAGAATTCTAGTACTTTCTTCAGTATCCATGCAGTTCCTAGCAGTGCTGTGGTATGTGAAGTCTCAATCTTCCCTTTTATCACTCTCTTCCCTCTTTACTCTATGGTCTGCAGGTACAGCCACGTCTATTATTCGGCAGGTTTTCCTCTTCTTATCTTCGATTACCAAGTTTGGTCCTCTTGCCTGGATGAAGTCCTCGGTTTAGATGTCAAAGTCCCAGAGTAATTTGTGGTTTCCATTCTCCAGATATGTCTATGTTCTGTGCTGGTACCACTTTCCCGTATGGTTAAATCTCATTCGTTTACTCAGTTCCCAGTGTATCTCCGTTGCTACTCTATCGTGTCTGTGCTTATACTCCTTCTAGGCGAGTTGACAGTCACTAGTTATGTCGTTTACAGTCTCGTCTGTTTCATCGCACAGGTCGCCCTTACTGTTTGTTTGTGTTCTGTCGATTTTTGCTTTGATATAGTTTGTCCTGATTTGTTTTGAACTGCCATGATGAGCAATTCCGTTTCGCTCTTTAGGTTTCTTTTTTGTAACCATGTTCATGATCTCCCATCTGCCACATCTTATACCTGTCTTTTAAATTCTCCGTACAATCTTTTCCCATTTTCCTTCCTTGTTTGCTGTGCTGTTCCAATGTTTCTTTATTGTTTGTTGCACTATTTCGTGCACTTTTCATGATGTTTTCACTATTCATTTGCATGTACTTTTCTAGGTCTGCTTTTGGTCTCTGGACACAGTCCTCTAAGCTGATGCACCCCCTGCCACATTCTTTTCTCCTAATGTATAGTTTATCCGTGTCATATATAGAGTGTGAGGCTTTATGCTCTGTCATAAGTTTCCTTGTTCGCCAGTACATTCATTTCTCTTTTCCATCTTAGGAATGTTCCAGTGTATTTTACTATTGATACTGCCCATGAGTTCATTCCTTTTATCAAATTCCTGTTGTTTAATTTGGTCTTCAATATTTTCCTTATTCTTGTAAGGTATTCTATCTTTATTTTCTCCTTCATTTCTTCCGGTTTTATCGTGACACATTCAAGAACTCCCACGTATTTGTATCAGTCTTGTACGGTCAGTGCTCTAATGTTCCTGTTGTCCGGGTGTTCGATTCCTTCTGTCGTTGCAAACCTTCACTTTGGGCATTACCATCATGACTCATTTTTCTATTCAAAACTCCATCCCAATGTCATCTCTGTATTCTTCTACTTTGTTGAACAGCGTCTCGAGTTCCCCCTGGTTTTTGCAAAGTATTATATATCGTTCATAAACGTTTTACAAATATCCGTTGATTGAACACCGTTTTAACCGATGGATCAGATATGACTTATACAATTGCAAATGACTTATAAATAATCAGTGTTAAAACGAATTAATTGTTAAACTCATTTAAAAAAATCACATACCATAAATCAGGAGCGGATGAACTGCTATTAGATTTAATTGGAGCATATGACATCTTCAGTCCCAAACAACTAAATCAAGTCATTTTTTTTGTTTACACTAGAACCCATAAAAACCACGTCAGAAATGTAGTTCCTTTTATTTATAAGTTGATATCATAATATTTAATTCTGTATGAGGATGTTATTTTATACTACACATCATTCTATCTTTTGAAACAGGGCTTACTTAGGTAGGTTTACCCTCAACACACACACACATACAAATGCACTCACACACCTATATATATATATATGTGTGTGTGTGGGTGTGTGTATACAACACAAACAAGGAATACAATAAGTTGGGACGCTGTGCTTGTTGGTAGTTATAAATCAAGAATTTGGAGAGTAAAGTGGAGGCCCTTTCGTTATCAGTATGTGGTTAATCAATCAGATCTTTGTGGTATGTTCCTCCACTCGGAGTATTTTCTTTCAACTTAAATCTGTTTACCAATGTTGGGGGTCCCTTTCATATGAACTTAGTTGTTAATTCAATTCTTCTGGGTTTTGTTTGTTTCCATATGTCCAGAATGATAATAGTGATTTCTTTTTTTTCTGCAAAGTGTTTTGGGGGAGAATATCTATTTAGGTTGATTTTTTTTTTTTATCCATATGTTGGTTATTGAGCTAATTTTGCTGGTAAATTTTGAACGATGCTGGCATTTCAATCCTGCTTTTTCCCTGTTAATAATTTTTTCACTATTGGCAAAATTTCTCATTACAGTGTAAGTAATATTGGATTTCAGTATACTGCCATGTATAGGAATTTAGAATGTGCTATCAGTTAGCCTCCAATATTATTCCAAGAGAGATAAAAGGAATTATATTTTTTATTTGTGCATGATCATATACGCTCGGCTGTTCTTAGCTGGAAGTGATTTCGATATTCCTGTATAATATTTTCTTTTAGAGATTTTCTTATGGGTCCATATTTCATATCAGTACACGATATTCGATTTGAGACAATTGATTTGCAAAGAGCATCTGTCTGTTTGTATAATTTCAATCTAGTTTATTTATGCTTTCTCCATAAGAATTATTTCTAATCACTTCATTATTATGTTTTGTTATAGATATATTGAATAATATGTACAACTCTAGCTGTTTTTCGGGGGTGGGGGTTGAATATTTTACTGAGTGGGTAATACCAGGGTGATATTTTATATTAATCGATAAATATCCCCCATCCAACAACAGATTAAAAAACCACAAACCAAAAACAGAAACTAAATAATTGCATCATTCTTAGCTCCCTATGCTTTCTGGCTTTTCTCAAAGAGATTACAGAACAAACACAAGATTAAGGAGAATGTAAAGAGGCAGTTGATGGCGGTACACTGATTAAAGGACAGTCTGCTTATAGTGGCCAACTGTAATAGGAACTCAATAAATATCTCGTTGCTTTAGGTGCCATAGGGGTAGACAAAATTGTGAGACTACCTTTTCATGCAATGTAGGGTTGTATACAAATACGGATCAATTTGTTCATTGCCAAGAACGTAGTTGAGTTTTAACATAAAATGTTTGAACTATGCAATTAATACTTACCACTGCATTATTTACTTTGGAAAAGAAAACATGTTCCAAAATAGAGATGTCTTATATAAAATTTATGGTTTTGAAATCATTAAGCTTCAAAATCTATTGCTGCAACTACATATATATTTATATATCATCCTTTTGTAAGTTATTGATCTTCTTATCAGATACTTATGCATCCCCAGGAACTATTAAGTTCAAAATCGTTCTTCAGTGCAATATCCTCACTAAATTCAAATCTTTCGTCTATTTTAACAGACGTTCGCGCCCACGAAAATATTGAAATTAGTTGGAAAACAAAACAGACACACCTTCCATTCAATTAAATAGATTCAAAGTAAAACTCTCGTTCAAATGATTCAGCGGAAAATAATATGGAAAATGTTTAAAATTCCATTAGCATAGATTTATGTGCTTACGGCCTAATTTGAATTAAATGTCTGTATTCTACACCTTATGTTTTGACTCAAACTCATATAACTTAAATATGAAAACACAAACTATGTGTAGATAGAGTAAACCTATCGGCAAAACATCATTTCTTTCTTTCTGTCTCTCTCTGTCTACCTTTTTCTCTGTTTCTGTCTCATTCTCTGTTCGTCTGTCGCCCTCTTCTCTCTCTCTCTATATATATATATGTTTATTTATAGTAATTGTTTGAGTGTGTAAGCATAGTATTAAGTGCATGTGTTCCACGTCAAATGCATAATCGCGTACATCGATATATGCACATTCATTCATCGAGTAAGTGTAGATAAACAGTGTCGGTACTCACACACACACACACGCACACACACACACACACACAAACACACACACACACACACACACACATATATATATATATATTTATATGTATATGTATATATATATATATATAGTTCATGTGTGTATTTGGGTATGCGTCTGGAAGGGTATATAATCTACATACATACACATAAATAGACACCCACCAATTTCATCGATGTAAGGGTTCAGTATTTTTTTGCCACGTATTTGTGTATGCTTATGTGTTTTCCCTTGTGTGCATATCTGTTGGCATAGTGTAGAACTTTTGTATCCTGGTGTGTAAATATATGTACTTACATATGATCACGCACATTAGGTTGAGTGGTTTAGTAATTCATTCAATATAGACTGTTACTTGACTAACGGTATTTTGCAGCATTCTATATTGGTGATCAATTAAAAAATGGACAGAATGATCAAGGGATAAGTCAATTCTCTTGTCATTCGTTTGGCAGTGATAACTAGAATGGAGACAGGATTTTCAGGGAAAAATTGTAAATGACATTTGCTGATGTATCAATTGAGCAGGGACTTCAATTGTTAACTGCCTCTTGGAACATATACAGGAGAAGAAGACAAAAAAATTTCTTCTAGATATAATAGTAAGTAAATGTTAAAATGTTTATCTCCATTGGTGCAGCCTGCAAACGTGATATAAGCATACAAAGTCAATCAACCAGCCAGCCAGACTTACAAACTGAAGAAACCAATGTCAACATTCTTGTAGATAGTGTTGGTTGATAGTTTTTGAAATATACATCTACTGACGAAAAAATCGAGTTAATACTAGATCAGATTACGAAAACTAATAGACAACCTAAATCGATTGTCATGTAATTACCCTTCAACCAAAATTTCAATGTTTACATACATTTGGTACTTATTGACATGGACTTTAATGATTTTGTGTACCGTGTGACTGTCCTTTTCGGAATGGCTGGTATAATAATTCTGCATGTCCCAGGTACGGACTTTTTGAAAAACCATTGAATCGATAAAATCCGTCTGTCTGTCCCACGACAGTTCTGGTTTGACTTCCTGTTACTTTTGACAATTCTGAAAGAGACATTGTTGGCAAGATTAAAGATAACGTGTAGAAACAGCTGATGCCGACCTCAGAGGATACGCCATTTTGAAGGGACTATGTGAAAAGTGTGTCAGGCCTTGAGGGGAGTACTTTGGATGAGGTAAGGTATTATTGCTTTAGATAGACTTTTTTTCGTCAATATTGAGTGGTTGGGAATTTTCAAACAGGAGGCATATAATTTTTTCAATATCAATCCATTCACTATTGAAAACTCTGCAAGCAGAATAGACAGTGAATGCCTAAGTTACCCTAGATTTGCTGAGGACATCATCATTTTAGCAAAGAAAACTTTACGCTCACATAGTAACCCTGTCTAAGTGGACGGAGGTTGTGAGAAAGTCGGTGTTCACGTGAAGTCAAGTAAAGTAAAGGCTCCTGCTACTGCAGCTCCCCCTGGCAAAACTAGTCAAATTTATCGTATCATTGCATGAGAGCTTCCCCTTGTTTTTCCTTCAGAAGTCTAATCCATTGGCCAACCTGCTAGATAGTGGTTTATAGTGTGCTGATTGAATACCTTGTGCGCATTCTAAGATTTCTCTACCACTCAGTTTGGCCTTTATATGCACCTGTGTGTTCTTTATGGTGTTGGGTTCCTCCATATAATTGGAATTGTTTTATTTTTTTTTACCAACTATATGGACGAACTCATCGTAATATAGTGTATTTTACATCGTCTGTAATATCTGCTCTGCACCATCTTACTTTGAAGCTATTTATTTATCATATGAATCATGAACTTTTTTGAATCATGATCTCGTGTGAATAACTAGCTTATGCGAATCATAGACCTATGTGAATTACAAATTCATGTGGATCATGAATGCATGTGAATTACACACTTATGGGAATCATGGACTCAGCAAATGTTTTATATAATTATTTTGCTTGACTGAAATAAATTTGATTGAATGATCCGTATCCAAGCATTCATAGAAGAAGTGATCTTTCATTTGTACTCGTGGTGTCGTAGGGGGTTGTTGAGCAATTTTATTATACTCTATTGAATCTGGCTTGGTTCATCATGACTTCACCATATCATTGTTAACTGCTCCTAACCTTGTTCATTGCCAGTCTATCAAGACCTTGGACGAAAGACAAGACGTTTTGTAAACATTCCACCAGCCAAGACTAAAAAAAAACAAACTTCAACTGACTGTTCAACTTGGTTTACTGATTCCATTTCTCATGGTCTTGAGTATTAACCCTCCCCCCCTGTCAGGATGAAAAACAAACAATCCTTTGGGCCAGATTATTGGATGTTTTGCCCGTGAAAAAAAAATTCTAATCTGGTCAATAAAGCAAAGATCATCAAAAAGTGATTTCACATTTGGGGTTCTTGGGATTTGAGATTTTAAGACATATCTGAGCACAGACAACTAGACACAGTTTTGTCAGAAATACTATTATTATCCCGAGATTTTATATTTTATTTGAAAGTGAGTACTCCCCTAACTTTCTTCTGTACACTTATGACCATCACCAACTCAATACACCTGTGCAAAAAGCTGATATATAATCCAGTCAGTCAAATTCGAATGATCCTCGACGTGAACATATTTATGATACTGAGAGAACAAAATGCATTCGATGCATTTCAAAACGTCCATTTGAACATATTTTATACTTTCAAAATTGATAAAATTCGGACCAATGTTTTTTTTTTCACTTTTTCGAACGTGATTATTTAATCCTTAATAGCATTAAAAATGGCAGGGGGCTGGCCATGTTGCAAGAATGGCAGACTATCGATGGACATCGCAACTCACGACATGGATCCCCCGAGACCACATGCGCAACCGAGGCCGGCAAATATTAGATGGAGAGACGAACTAGACAGGTTCAGGAAGTACTGGATCCGTGACGCCCATGATAGAGAAGTGTGGCAAATCCTGGGGAAGGTCTATGTCCAACAACGAACGCTAAAAGTCTGATGATGATGATGATGACGATGATTTTCCAAACTTCAGATCAAAATTTTGTTAATTTTGAAACTGTAAAACGATTATCAAATGAGCTTTTGCGAGAATATCAGATGTGGTTTGCACTCACTATATGTGTGTGTGTGTGTGTGTGTGTGTTTGTGTGTGTGTGTGTGTGTGTGTGTGTGTGTGTGTGTGTTTGTGTGTGTGTGAGTAATATTAATTTTTTAGAAATGCTGGGGGCGAACTTTAGTCAAATTTACTCAGAAATTCGTAAAAATCTTCCCATCATAGAAAGAAGGCTATCCCCAAAAGCCCGCAGAAGATCTTCAGAATATACAATCACAATTTCCCTGAATATACCCAGAACCATGTAACACTGTGTGTGCCGTTTATTTTTTCGTACGTGTTACTGTCGTTGAGGAGGGAGATGCTTTTGTTTTGGTGGGTGTGTGATGACAGAACCACTTCTCTTGTCTGCGATGTTGATGTGTACCTTGTCATCCTTGACTAGGTTTTCTCAACCAGTGATAAATTTTTAGCATTATTATGTTTCGGTCGTTTTTTTTATTGATGGAAGAGGTGATGATTTCCTATATGAAGCCTTTTTTGAAGTCTTTTTCATTGTCAGAGATAATGTTAGTAGTGTTTGTTCTTGAGATGCCGGTGACAAACATCAGTCTGAGGCTGGAAGCTTCCTGTTTGGCGGATGGAAGAACTATTTTGGATGTGTTATGAACGATGTCTTGCATAAACAACTGGTCCCGTCCCCAGAAACATACTTTGAGGCCAAACCGAAACTGTTTCCTCTTGGATTAATAAAGAGTTCAAGTTTACATTTTCAGGCCTGTAGCTCTTTTGTTGTTATTTGTACGCCTGATACATATATATATATATATCAAACTAGCCTACCTTTCAGCCAGACGAACATAAAAAATGAGAGAAATCTATGTTGACAGTGTCGTTGAGAGTTTTGGTCGACGGTTCAAGAGTTGCATTTACCCTAGCTATGACAGGATTTGTGATTTGTGTAATATGATATTTGCACGGAATACTTTTGTTATCAGACTCTCGAAGACCAAACCCCCGAAAAAACTAGCAATGATTGCGTCTCTAAAGGTACAATTTCTAAATCTACGTGTTTTGGCTCATCTCTGTTAGTTATATTATGATGCATCTTGTTGAATTCTCTCTCCTCATTCTCTCCCTTTCTCCATCATCCTTTGTTTCTATGTCTGTCAGTCTGTCCGTCTATCTGTCAGTCTCTCTCTCTCTCTCTCTCTCTCTCTCTCTCTCTCTCTATCTATATATATATATATATATATATATATATATATATAAATATATATATGATATATATATATATATATCTGGTGAAATAGTGTCACCATCTTTCTCTCATATCTCATTTGTCTCACTTTGTCGTCCCCCCTTTCCCTCTCTCTCAGTTCAGCATCTTGATGTGGGTGATTACAAGTTGAGAAATTCGCCCGGTGTATACTGTCAGGAAACCTGGTGTGTATGTGGGAATTTCCAACAAAATGCTTATCGACAAAACAAATATTATTAGGAACAGCAAATTTTGACAACAATTCCCAGCGAAATTGACTTCGAACATAATTGGAATTGTTTCTTCCCATCTCTCTGTCTTTATTTCTCCACCTCCCCTATCTTTCTCTCTCTCTCTCTCTCTCTCTCTCTCTCTTTCTCTTTGTCTCTGTATTTTGAAAGATCTCCAAAATCAAATTATTGTACTTGAATATTCAACTTTAATTTCTGAAAGATTTCCTCATCTTCTGAGACAATCAAGATAGAAAAAATATGACTAAACAAACCTGGTTGCTGCAGGAACTCCATCACGACTTCTATTCTGGTTGAAAAATGATTTTCCCGACTTTTGTATATATAAAGAATATAAAAATATGGAAATATATAGTCTCTGCAAAATAAACAACTGAGTACCTTTATGCTGAAGGTCGTCAACATGTAAACCGTTATCCTTCGCTCATTCATTTGGACAATCACCAGCGAATCAGTTTGTTGTTAGTTTGAATTACTATACGTGGATTATGCATATCGGTCTGAGAGCATATGTTATGGTAGGAAAACAAATCAAAATCGACACTTTATATTGGAGTTTGTCAACAGCAAATGCTTGTCTCTTTAACTGAAAAATGAGCATTGAATGTTATAGGACATCGTCTGAATTTTTTTTTCAACTCTCGCTTTGTCTCTTTGTTTTGTCTCTTGAAATATTCCCATCATTGAGATATTTGACTTGAATATTCAACCCTTATTTTTTATAAGATATTTTTGGATCTTCTGAGACGATTTGTAATAATAATAAAATATAACAATAATAATCAACCCCATGAGGGGATCTTTGAAATTAGACCACATCATCATCATCACCACCACCACCACCACCACCATCACCATCATCATCATCATCATCATCATCATCAATAGCAGCAGCTGCAGCATTTTAGCGTCTGACATACACCTTCCCCAGGATTTACCTGATCTTTTTCTTCAGGTGTTAAAGACTATCTGGACTAGCTCAGTTAGTCATGCGATCTTATTTCCTGCCGGCCATCTTATATAACTTCTGTCATGATATGGACCATGGTTTTCTAATATGCACGTTTCATGATTCTCAGTTTGATGGTTGATTGTTTCGTTAGTTTCTACGTCTCAGTTCTCTACGAGACAAGCAGGAACTTTTTTGAAATAAGCCAGTCTCCAAAATTATCGTTTTACTGCTTAAATTAGAAATGAACTGAATATTTCTATTTTATGTTCCTGATCATTCAAAATGTTTCCAAGCCACAAAGTCAGAGAAAACCAGAGAAAGAGTAAGAATAATTCCAGATAAACGCACAATATTAAGTTTACTTATAGACATTTGAGGTCGAATGATATAATAAATGAATAGAAATTGATAACGAAGAGCAAAATCCATATTCATTTGTTTTTCTGGTTTCCTGGAATAGGTTGGCAGTGATGAGTTGACTGTAATCTGATCTGCAATGTGTATTCACTCAAAAGAAACCAAATCACGTGACGATGCCGGACTTTTGGGGGGTAGATCCTATAGTGATTATGTGACATTTTGACCTCAACGGTTATCAATTGAATAGGAAAGACCAAATGGATGACTGGAAGCCAAAATGTAATTGAAAAAAGAAGCCATAGAAAAGTTTACTGACAGAAAGGAATATACAAGTAAAATATTCAAAGGAGAGACACAGAAGGAAGTTGGGAAAGAGAGAAGAAGAGAAAAGGGAGTGACAGGAAAAAGGAATTAGGAAAAAAAGGAAAAAGAAAGAAGGGAAGGAATTGATGAGATGAGAATGAGAGATAAAAAAAGAGAAAAAAAGAAGGAAAAGAACGAAGGAGAGAATGAATGATGATTGAAAGGATGACGAAGAATGAAAGAATTAGAGGAAAAAAAGAATAACTTAGAAGGACAACAGAGCAAAAGAAATAGGGAATAGGAGGAACAAGAGCCAAGAAAATAAAAAGCTATAATCGACAAAAATTAAATGTTAAAGCAAAAACAACGCAATACAGAAGATAAAATGCAATATTGAATAAAGCAAGGGCAAATGAAAATGAAAAAAAATTAAAATGCACGCACTAACACACCCACACTCACCAAAATGAATATAGTATGGAATTTCGTTATTGTGTGGGTTCACGTAGAGATTAATTTGAACAGGTCGGTGGAAACTAAATGTTTGGGGAAATACTTTTTCTTGGTGAATTTCCCTGAGTTTTTATGACGTAAACAATATTGTAAGTGCACTGCATTTGTGGTACCTAAGCCTAAGGATTCTCGGTCAGGCTTTGATAAGCTTAATCTACTCTTAATGTGCTTGAGGATTTTTTTTCTCAATCTGAGCAGTGAAGCATCTTAGTGAGCAACATATTTGTGTGAATTACGATTCAAAATAAAGAAGAAGGGTGCGGAGAAACTTCTAATGTTGTGATAAGTCTTTAATGAAGATTATCCGGACTGCTTGCAAAGCCAGCAAAGAAAGAATATCGTACATCGAATGTCCGCTAAAGAGGAATTCCTGAATGTTCCTGACAAAAGCTATTGATATATCATGTAGTTGCGAAAGACTCTCTTTTGTTTCCAAATCTGGAATAAAGCCTGGAAAGTCGTCGATACGATATATATATACTAGTAGAGCATCGTTTGCAAATAAAAATTGCATTGTACTACAAAGAATCCCATTCGAAGTTATATCCCCCCCGTTTACCACTCAATTTAGACGGTTTAATCAGTTAAAGAATTGGGCTTGCAGTAGCAATCGAACCGGCCACCGATAGGGTAGCTGCTTCAACGTTGTGATGGTCGTATCATTGTGCTAAACTGCAGTCAGTATTTCAAAGGCCATTTAATGCTCTCAACCTAAATTTTAATGTCGGTTATCCTCGGTCAACTTGTTCCTCTCAACGCCGCAGTTATAAATTGAGGAGTGAACATATTTGGTCTGACAGAATGAAATATAACTTATAATTATATTATATGAAAACTTATTTGAACTGATCTCCCGCCGTTACATGATTGATATGTCATTCAATTCAGACAACGTAAATAGGATAAACAATTAAAGAAAATGAGGCTGCAGCAAGAATCGAACCTGCCACAGATAAATTAGCTGCTTCAAAGTAGCGATGCTCTTACCATTAAACTAAAGAAGCAGCTAATCGTGTGACCCGATCATGTCAGCGCCTGTACATTACGCCCACAATTGAATACCGTCTTCTTTGCGAAACACCTTTCAATTTCAGATTGGAAAAATTAATAAATCACAAAAATCAATCAATTCGCCCAAATAATTAAACTGAAAACATAATTTTAGTTTTTAAATCCCAATGAATTGTTTTAATTCCATAGATTGACTTTGTTGGTACTTTCGTTGAATTATTGTGCATCTAGTATAAACCACGCCCAGGAGTCCTTGTTCACTTGTGGTGCTAAGAAGAAGAGCTGGAAGATGTTGGTGAACCATTGTGTGTACAACAGAAGAGTAACACTGTAACGATATACGGATTGGAAAATATGACTCTCGAGAACTGAAACTTATCAGCTGAAATCAGAGACCCTGTTGTGGAAAAATTCAAGAACTGATGACAGTTGCAAATTCCAAATAGATTAAAACTGACAGATCGTTTGGTCTTTTTATCTTTTGATTTTCAACAGTCTTTATCCCAGAAAGAAAAAAAAAACGGGAAGGAAAGAAGCGAAAATAGATCTTTACTCACTGTCAGACCAATGGAGATGAGTAGAAATCTTAAGTATCCATTTCAATATTCTTACATCTGGATCCATTTTACTCAGGGATCTTCAATCTATAAACCCCTAAGATATCGAGAAACATGGAACTAATCAATCTTTACTGCAATGTTGACGAAGCTTGTTAATACACTCAAAAAACAATTTTCCAATATGAGCACAAATATTTGGCATACTGAGGGAAGTTTTAATGTACACGTTTGTGACTAAAAGCACTGCGACAAATGGAGACGGAGGAATTTCGTACATTAAAATGATGGAAAATTATAGGATACTTTCTGGACAGCCTTGGTATCCGATAATAAACGACCGGTCGTGATGAAAACCATATCCTGTGAACCAATTTGATCGATTGTAGCCCAAATCAGTTACATTTATACTGTTTATTTAATGGACAAACACTCATTTTCATCTCCTTCATGCGTGCAAAATCAATCCAGGAGTTTTAAATCTAACCAAAGACTAATTTTGTATATATTCTAATCAGATCTTATACAATCAGAGCTTAACCTATCAGCTTTAGTCTGATTACCTATGTTAAGCAGCTTTTTACATGATCATCAATCGGATGGGTGACAGCTAAGGAACATCTAATAGTGTAGCTAACTTGAAACTATCGGCTAAATTAAGAAAATCCCCTCAACACATTCAATACTGATCGAAGATGCTGAATGTTTGAAACAGTATTTAGAAAAAAAAGTCATACGACTTCATTTTTATTCAATGGTTAATCAGATAATAAAAAAAAATCGAAAACAGAAATAAAGATGTCAGAAGTTCATAGTTAATAACCGATGATCTGACGTGAAGAAATCTATGCATTGTGCCATGATACCAAGGATTATGTTAAACAGGGGAACGAGCACCGGAAAAAATGACATAAATTGCATTGACAGACAGTGGAAAATTGGTTACATAAGTCACGCGAAAACAATTGATAAAATTTTTTGATGTTCAGTGTTCGAAGTTGTAACTCTCCAGAGAATATATTTATAAATATTTGTATTATGGACGTATAGTGATCTGGCAGAATGTACATGAAAATGACAATTGGAAAGTGAAGGAGAAATCTCAAAAATAGGTGTTACACCTTAATCTTTTTTTCATTAATATTCTTTGAGCGTAGTTCGATGCATTTAGACAGGAGCCAACCATCTTTTTCAGAAAAAATATTTACGGTAGTTTACAGAAGAATATACTGTTTACATTTTGATACTGATGAAGATTATGTATTATTCTGTATGAACCATTTCAGATATTTTTCTCCAAGAAAGATGGCTGGCCCCCACCAGAATGATACAAACTACGACCACGGAATAATAAAAAGTTGAAATGCAGAACGTATCTCTTTTCCTCACCTTCAGATTATCATTAACATCTCTCTCTTCCTCTGTCTTTCTCTGTCTCTCTCTGTCCCCCTCCCCTCTCTCTCTTTCTCTCTTTATATATATATATATATATATATATATATATATATATATATATATATATATATATATATATACCTATAATTCGAACAACAGAGATAGGGCAGACTCAGAAGTCAAAATGTATGGAAGTTAGGTATATTTTCATCGATGGTCTACCCATGTTTCGGGAGGTATTCCCATCTCTAATATTGTGTGCCCTGTGTGTGAGTGTGTAGCTTTAGAGGTTATAAGTTAATGTGGAACATGAGTCCACCATCACAAGCTTTGCTTTGTGAGCAAAAATGATATCCCATCTGCTAGAGGTATCCAAGACACCTTGATTATATATATATATATATATATATATATATATATATATATATATATATATATATATATATATATATATATATATATATATATATATATCAAAGGTCTTGGGTAAAAACTGGGCAACTTTATTGATTTTTATCTCCATTCGTAAAGTTTGCAATAAGTTCCTAAATTAATCATTAAAGAGAAAAAACTGATTACATTGTCTTATGCATCTGTTACTACTGCTGTAACTCCCTTCGATATTGAACCTACAAACCTGTACCAAAAGTTCACTTTGCCTTGAGTGATAGTTCAAATGCGTCGTATACTATTGTAAGTAACTGCGTATACGGATATATGTTTCAGAGGCGGAAAAGATGAGAGATATTATATGTATTCTTCAAGGGTATAAATGAAATAAATTAGAGAAGACAATCTGATATGACAACTCCTTGACAGCAGACAAACACTCATAGAGATAAAGATACGTGAGCATACATAAATCTGTTGATAAATATAGTTTATCTTGACTCAACAGTGATACTTGATGAACTTAGAAAATATCATCCATACAAATTAAGAACAGGTAATAAATTGATACCCATTGAAAAATCGTAAATACAGTAGGGATACTGAAAAAACACTTTTCGTACAATATAGACACTGAAAAAATGTTTTGTATCGGTCAAAATTGTAGACCACTACATCTACCAAGGACAACAAATCTCTATAAAACCCACCGAAGACGAAGAAATCATGCAGCGAATCATCCTAGGATGGCCAGCCTCGGTAGATCAAGCTCAACTTAAAAAAAACGATCCCAATTATTCTAAAATTAAGAATATACAACGAATGCATCCTCCCATTAATCACTTATGGAGCTGAAACATGGAACTTAACCAAGAGACAAACCTGCAAACTTAGAAGTATTCAACATTCACATGAGAGGATCATGTTCAACCTCCCATGGAGAGATCACGAGACAGCACAATATGTCAGGAAGAAAACAGGGGTCTGAGACATCATGGAATCTGTTAGAAAACTCAAATGGCAAATGGCTGATCATGTTGCAATCCTGGGGAAGGTCTATGTCCAACGACGGACGTTAAAAGACTGATGATGATGTAAAATTCCAGCTGGTTTGTTAAGTAAAAGTGCAAGATAAATGTTTTGTTTTCGACATCTCTTTTATCAAACAACTCAACAATCATGGTGAGCAAAGTGTCTTTGTACATTTATTTATCACTCAAAAACTAGGATGATTACTGTACTTGACCCCATCAAAAGGTTTTTGATTTGGGAGAAAAAAGCTTCTTTATTTTCGAACCATTTTGGGGCCTTATTTCAACAGGTTGAATGATGACGTATGGATTATTAACATTCTCGATATTTCCTTCTTTTTTTTTTAACACTATTTCAGATATTTTTCAGTGGAAAAAACCACTGATGTCTTAAATGAAATTGATTCAAACCATGTTTAAACTTAAAACTTTGAATTTTGATCCTACGGCTTTTCAATTATTGACCGTGATGTCATATTTTTCTCTTCGAAGTAAAAGATAAATGTTTTTATTACGATTTTACCTCCATTGAAAAATATATCTATCGCTTTTCTTTCGATATCTGCAGCCAACCTTTCCAACTACTCCATGAGCTCATCATTTCAGAAGATCCAAATGTATTTTCGCCTTAGGTGTTTCCAATTCCAGGAAATTAAAATGCGTACACGGCGACGAAATTTGGAAGAGAATATTGGTTGAACATCGATAACAACAGTCGACAAGGCTTCATCTAATATATTAATTGAATAAAAAAATATCTAAGAAATATGACTAATCTTGTTAGTCACTCACTAAGAACTGTCACAAGTTTTGGCAGCAAACTGGGTGATCAATCAAAACTCTGAATGAGGCGTGAACAATGATAGATCATTCCCTCCTATCATTGGGTAATGATTGCAAAAGGAATCGAATTTCAGAAAATCAGGCTCGAATCCTGCTAGGTACACATTGACGAACCAATTTAGCATGAACTTACATTGTAAATTGAACATCTAACTGAACCTGTACTTGCTGAGATTTTCATAAGACGAAAAAAATCATAGAGAGAATATTGAGTGGAAGGTAAAATATTCAGGCATCTAGCTCTTTTGGTGCAGTCTGTACGGACGGAATATACATAGACTGTAAGCAAGATTCAAGTCAAACTTTAAAAAAAAAACTATGTTGACGGATGAGAACTGAGAGAGAGACCGTTGAAAAATATAAGATATGATGAAGAGTTGGTTTTACATTTTCTGTGAACCGGAAGGTTCTCATTGCTGTGATTGTAAGAACGCCTGGTACAATAAACCACATTTCTCTAAGGAAAATAAACAAGGTCGTGTTTCACCTAGGACCAATATTTCTTTTCCAATTGGCTATTTTTACTCACAGCCCTACTCTAACGGTAATATATCGATGATAATAATAATAATAATAATAATAATAATAATAATAATAATAATAATAATAATAATAATAATAATAATAATAACAACAACACCAATAATGATAATAATAATAGTAACACCGCAATGGTTAGGAAACATGAGAAAAGAACTAGAAGATATAGACAAGGGAGAACCAATAGTACTGAATGAAACCACATTGAAACATACTCTTAGGAAAGTAGCCAACTGGAAAGCACCGGGTCCCGACGGGATCCATGGGTATTGGTTCAAAAAGTTCACCACGTTACACGGCAGACTCACCCACCTACTCCAAAATTGTCTAAATGAAGGCAAAGCACCAGAATGGATGACTAAAGGCAGAACCACCCTCATCCAAAAAGACCCGGAAAAAGGGAACATAGCAAGCAACTATAGACCAATCACTTGCCTACCACTTATGTGGAGATTCCTGACCGGGCAAATAGCAGAGAGAATATACATGTCAATGGATAGAAAGGGGCTACTACCAGAAAAACAGAAAGGGTGTAGGATAGGAACCAAAGGGGCAAACGATTTACTCTACATAGACCAGATGATCTTAAAAGAAGTAAGGAAAAGGAGAAAGAATATCGCAATGGGATGGATAGATTACAAAAAGGCATACGATATGATTCCACATAGCTGGATACTCGAATGCCTTAGAATGTTCAAAATTAGCGAACCGGTGGTTAAATTCATTGGTAATTCGATGGAAGACTGGAAAGTAGATTTGACGGCCGCAGGGGACAAACTAGCCGAGGTAGGGATAAAAAGGGGAATCTTCCAAGGAGACTCGTTGTCCCCACTATTATTTGTTCTAACAATGATACCGCTTAACAGAATCCTGAAAAACAGCAAAGGATACCACTTCTCTAAAACAAAAGGAAAGGTCAACCACTTAATGTACATCGACGATATTAAATTGTTTGCAAAAAACAGGGGAGAGCTTGAGACTCTGTTCAACGAAGTGAGGGAATATAGTGAGGACATAGGAATAGAGTTTGGGATAGAAAAATGCGCAACCATGGTGATGCATAAAGGAAGGCTTTCAATGACTGAGGGAATTGAACTTCCGGACAACAACAAGATTAGGGCATTGACTGCACAAGACCGATACAAGTACCTAGGTGTCCTTGAATGTGACACGATAAAACGGGAAGAGATGAAAGAGAAAATTAAGAGAGAATACCTCAGAAGGATAAGGAAAATATTAGAAACCAAATTAAATAGCAGAAATCTAATAAAAGGAATGAACACCTGGGCTGTGTCAGTAGTTAGGTATACAGGACCATTCCTAGGATGGACAAAGGAAGAGCTCCAATCAATGGATAGGCGAACAAGGAAACTTATGACGATGCATAAAGCATTACACCCTAGGGATGATACAGATAGGCTATACGTTAAGAGAAAAGAAGGTGGTAGGGGGCTCATCAGCATAGAAGATTGTGTCCAGAGAGCTAAAGTAGTCCTAGATAGATATGTGCAAACAAATAGTGAAGAAATCATAAAGAACGCGAGGGATAGTGCAACAAACAATAAAGTAGAAAACAATGGAGCAGTACAGAAAACTAGAAAAGAAAAGTGGGAAGGGAAAAAATTGTACGGCGAGTTCAAAAGACAGATAAAAGATATAGCAGACGAGAAATCATGGACGTGGTTACGAAAGGGAAACCTTAAGACATAAACAGAATCGCTCATCATGGCAGCCCAAAACAAAAGCATAAGGACAAACTACATAAAAGCAAAAATCGACAGAACACAGACAAACAGCAAATGCCGCATGTGCGGTGAAAGAGATGAGACAGTAAACCACATAACTAGTGAATGTAGCCAACTCGCCCAGAAGGAGTATAAGCATAGACACGATAGAGTAGCAACGATGATACACTGGGAACTAAGTAAACAAATGGGATTCAACCATGGGGAAAAGTGGTATCAGCACAAGCCAGAGGCAGTTTTGGAGAATGACAACCACAAACTACTGTGGGACTTTGACATCCAAAGTGACCACCTCATCCAGGCAAGAAGGCCGGACTTAGTAATAGTAGACAAAAAAAGGAGGGCCTGCCATATAGTAGACGTTGCTGTACCTGCAGACCATAGAGTAAAAAAGGAAGAGGGTGAAAAAAGGGAAAAATACCAGGACCTAGCAAGGGAGTTGAAGAAAATGTGGAACATGAAAATCAGGGTAGTACCGGTCATAGTGGGAGCACTAGGAACTGTCCCCAAAACGCTGAGGGAGAGACTGGAGGAGATCGGATTAGGGGGAGGATAGAGACCGTACAGACCACAGCACTGCTGGGAACTGCATGGATACTGAGGAAGGTGCTAGAGATATAAGGACTGCAACGAATCGTAGCTCTGTCATGATATGCGAAAGAGAGAGGAGACGTTAGCTGAAGACCTGAGGAGACTTATTGTCACTCAGCCTTCAGCGATAACCACTGGGCAACCGGTGTGAAACTGTAAATCGCAGAATTACTGCGACCTATGAGTACTAGGAGAGGAGGGCTGGAGACTTGAGGAGACTTGCTGTCACTCAAACTCCAGCGGTTACCACCAGGCAACTGGTGTGAGATAAGGAAAATATTAGAAACCAAATTAAATAGCAGAAATCTAATAAAAGGAATGAACACCTGGGCTGTGTCAGTAGTTAGGTATACAGGACCATTCCTAGGATGGACAAAGGAAGCGCTCCAATCAATGGATAGGCGAACAAGGAAACTTATGACGATGCATAAAGCATTACACCCTAGGGATGATACAGATAGACTATACGTTAAGAGAAAAGAAGGTGGTAGGGGGCTCATCAGCATAGAAGATTGTGTCCAGAGAGCTAAAGTAGTCCTAGATAAATATGTGCAAACAAATAGTGAAGAAATCATAAAGAGCGCGAGGGATAGTGCAACAAACAAAGTAGAAAGCAATGGAACGGTACAGCAAACTAGAAAAGAAAAGTGGGAAGGGAAAAAATTGTACGGCGAGTTTAAAAGACAGATAAAAGATATAGCAGACGAGAAATCATGGACGTGGTTACGAAAGGGAAACCTTAAGAGAGAAACAGAATCGCTCATCATGGCAGCCCAAAACAAAAGCATAAGGACAAACTACATAAAAGCTAAAATCGACAGAACACAGGCAAACAGCAAATGCCGCATGTGCGGTGAAAGAGATGAGACAGTAAACCACATAACTAGTGAATGTAGTCAACTCGCCCAGAAGGAGTATAAGCATAGACACGATAGAGTAGCAACGATGATACACTGGGAACTAAGTAAACAAATGGGATTCAACCTTGGGGAAAAGTGGTATCAGCACAAGCCAGAGGCAGTTATGGAGAATGACAACCACAAACTACTGTGGGACTTTGACATCCAAAGTGACCACCTCATCCAGGCAAGAAGGCCGGACTTAGTAATAGTAGACAAAAAAAAGGAGGGCCTGCCAAATAGTAGACGTTGCTGTATCTGCAGACCATAGAGTAAAAAAGAAGGAGGGTGAAAAAAGGGAAAAATACCAGGACCTAGCAAGGGAGTTAAAGAAAATGTGGAACATGAAAACCAGGGTAGTACCGGTCATAGTGGGAGCACTAGGAACTGTCCCCAAAACGCTGAGGGAGAGACTGGAGGAGATCGGGATTAGGGGGAGGATAGAGACCGTACAGACCACAGCACTGCTGGGAACTGCACGGATACTGAGGAAGGTGCTAGAGATATAAGGACTGCAACGAATCGTAGCTCTGTCATGATATGCGAAAGAGAGAGGAGACGTTAGCTGAAGACCTGAGGAGACTTATTGTCACTCAGCCTTCAGCGATAACCACTGGGCAACCGATGTGAAACTGTAAATCGCAGAATTACTGCGACCTATGAGTACTAGGAGAGGAGGGCTGGAGACTTGAGAAGACTTGCTGTCACTCAAACTTCAGCGGTTACCACCAGGCAACTGTTGTGAGATTCATCATCATCATCATCATAATAATAATAATAATAATAATAATAATAATAATAATAATAATAATAATAATGATAATAATGAAGAGTTCTTCAGGGGATTGTGTGCAGTACTGAAGACTTATTAATTTGAAAAAAGAGTGAAAGCAATTAATAAGCCAGCCATCCCTGTTGTAACATATAGCTTTAATATAATTAACTGGAATTTTGATAAGATTCGAAGAATACACATAAAAATAAAGAAACTACTAACGTGTCACAGAATGCACCACCCTAAAGCTAACGTAGATCGTCTCTATTTATCAGGAAGCAACAGTGGCAGGGAAATGATGCAACCTGAAGTTATCTACCAAACCACAGCAATGAGATTACATCCGAACCTCAAAATCATTCAGGACCCGATGTTTAAAACTAGTTAAGGAACATGAAAGTAAAAAGCTGCACCCCCATATTAAAAGAAAGTTAGAAGTTTCCAACAAAAATAGATATAAACTTGAACAGAAGAAATTTCTCTCGAAATGTATATGTGAAAGGATGAGTCAACACGGGACAGCAGATTGAAAGCAGAAACAGTGCAATACATACTGACGGATCAGGATCAAAACTTGCTTACTTGAAACATTCAAGCAAATATCTTAAAAAAACAGATCCCTCCCAAAATACTGCATCTGTGACCTCTGTGTAGAAACAATGTATCATTTTGTGTCTGTCTGTGTATCCAGACATGACAGAATGGGTCAATATCTACATTGGAGAGTCTGCAAGTATACTGACGGAAAAAAAAACATTGGTATTAACACCAACCAGATCTAGTAACCAAAAGACGGAACAACAGAAATACTATGGGATTTTGCGATAAATACTGACAGGACCTTAAAAGCGAGCAGAACTGACATGATAGTCGAGAACTGATATCCCTGGAGACACTTCTCTCACTGAATCCAGAATCTGAGAAGAGCAAGAATCGTCACTGTACACTTGAAAGAAAACAGGCATCCACCAAAACTGTAGAAGAAATGCAAAATAAGACTGGGCGCTAGGAAAGAATCCAACCGTCTTTCTACTTAAGTTGTTCGTAAAGGCTCGACAATAGATAGTGAGGGACACTACTACTACTACTACTACAACTAATACTACTACTACCAATAATAATAATAATAATAATAATGATAATAATAATAATAATAATTAGAAGAAGAAGAAGAAGAAGAAGAAGAAGAAGAAGAAGAAGAAGAAGAAGAAGAAGAAGTACTAGGAGAGAAGGGCTGGACATTTGAGGAGACTTGCAGTCATTCAAACTCCAGCGGTTACTACCAAGCAACCGGTGTGAGATTGAAAATAATAGTAATAATAATGATAATAATGATAATAATAATGATAATAAATTTTTGTGATTGTTATTCTTCTGAGAGTTACAGAGGTGGTTAGTCGAGAGTATTTAGAGGAAACCTGATGTTCGTTTTTCTGTTCGGTATTATTCTTTCGGATAAGGGTGGTCACGATCTGGATTCACTGTTTGATAACCCTTTACCCCAAATCTTACATTTTTTCACATAGTAATTCATTAATATTTTAAAAGACTTTGATGTGATTCGGTCAGGGATTGATCTACAGCTGTTTATGACATTGTGAAATCCCAAACGGTCACCATCTAGGTAATGACCAAGCTCAACGTTGCTACACTGTTCTTACGAGATCAATGTGCCCAACATAATTATCGCAGAATTTCCAAAGATTGTCATCATCACCAGCGTCTATCTTTATACATAGACTTCTGACAGGATTTTTCAGTTATCTCTATCGTGAGCGTCGAGGAACCAATACTTTCTGAACTTATCTACTTTGTCAAGACATCTAATATTTTGTTGGCTCCTGTTTTGCATGTGATATCTTGAAATCAACATTGTGAGTCGTGATGTCCAGAGGTTTTATGCCATTCTTGCAACATGACCAGTCCATTGCCATTTAAGTTTTCTTATTGATTCTTTGATACCTTGAATTCCTATTTTTCCTCTTATATATTTTGATGTCTTATGATCTTTACATGTCATGCTAGGTATGGTTCTTTCTTGTGCACGTTGCATGGTCAGGCCCATTTCATCCTGTGTTCCAATGTTTTCAGCTCCATACGTGACAATCAGTGGGGTGCATAAGTCCTGTACACCTCTTTCTAGCCCCACCGTCATTTTCCCGTTCTTGAAAGTTACTAACAAGACTAAAATTATCCTTTACTTGATTTCTTCTTTTGAGGAGACTTGCCATTCTAGGGTGATTCCCCGCTCAA
>OY735221.1:1658279-1678279 GCA_963457665.1 Thysanoteuthis rhombus
ATATGTCTTTTGACATCGTTGGCAAAGATTAAAGAGAGTGAATAATTCAAGTCACACATGAGGAACGATGATTGTGTTAGGAATAGAGAATGAACGGCAATGAAAAAGTCAAAATGAAGAAGAAAAAAAACAATGGAGAACATAGTTAGAATGATGGATTGACCGATGAGGAAGGATGACAAATATGGAGAAATACGGTTAAAACATAGGAAACCACGAAAACAAGAACATACGGAAGGGCAAAAGAAGCAAAACCGAAAATCAAGGAAAAGTGTAAATGATATGAGAGATATACGGCATAATCGACGAAAAATTCAGAATTTATGAAGATGTCAATATTTATGTTGCTGCATAACTGAATGCGCGTGCACAAAAAATCATCTTTTTTTTTTTTAACGTGTCCTTTCTGCTATAAACATCTGTTCCATTGTCGTTCTCTCTCTCCCTTTCTCTATTTCTCTCTTACTCTCTTGCTCCCTGTTTATGTATGTATGGGCGTGTGCAAATTCAGAAAACGATACAGAAAATGTTTGTGCAACCATTTGGGGACATATTCATACGACTAAATGTATCCCTCAACATGTTGTTCTAAAGGAAAAATGGAAATTAATGACGATCATTCACTTCTGATTTCAACCAACTGTGAAAGATTCATCGCAACAGATAGCAAAAAAATTGTTATCACTACGTAGAATAAAGGTAAAAACTAAAACGTATTTTAGTCTCGAAGCTTGATTCTATATCCAGCAAAAAATGTTCAATAAAAATCGTCACTTATTTTTCTACCAAAACAATGGTAAGATTCGTATGAAAAGTCAAGGTGTTTGCTTTCAGATATTTATTAGTTGATCTATTCGACGTAACATAGCCATGGTTTAAAGAATATGAAATTGTGGTCGCGCACTGGACCACAGAGAACGAGTTTCTCCTGGTTACACACATTGCCCAGGGATTTATGATCATGAATAAAATCAAACTAAATTAATCATATGTATACACACATGATGCCACTCATACGCACGTACAGGAACACATGTACACACACATACACCCACATGTATATCCATATACATCTGTGCGTTTCTGTGGGTAAGGAGTTACATAGCTTTATGATAATTTGTAAAAAAATTGTTCGATGTTTTAGTAAAACAGAGTTTTAAAATTTGTCAAAGAGAATATAGTAAAGAATAACACAGACATATAACCACATACACACACATATATATATACATATATATATATATATATATATATATATATATATATGTGTGTGTGTGTGTGTGTGTGTGTGTGTGTGTGTGTGTGTAAGCTTGAATTCGCTACGAAGATTTGTAAGGGTTTTCCACAGGCATTGCACATTCTAAGTGACCGGTAAGGTTGATGCAAAAAAAAGAGGACTTTTTTTGTGGTTGCAAAAGAAAATCCTTTTGCAGCATTATGGTGCTGCCTACTTCTATTTACCCGCGGTCTGCGCTTGGTTTCGACGGCAAATCATTTGGTATCCTTGGTGTGGAATCACGTCCCCGTCAGCTGACTCTTGTGTTCATTTTCTTGAGTCGATACTTCATGAGGAGAGGGCTTTTCTCAGGGAGTGCCGTTATATCTTTTGTAGTGCTTTACTTCTGCACTGGCCACGATACATGCTCCTCGAGCAGAAAGGATTATTTGCACCTGAGAGTTCTCCGTACTTGTCACATGTACCACCCGCTGCAGCTGGGTCTTCTGTATCAATCCTCGTGTTCCATGCTGTCTTCAGTATCTCGTCGATTGTAATTAAGTTAATCAAATACTATTCGGAGATGTGGCGGCTGCACTGGTAGTAGGAATGAGAAATTTGTAGATGACGCATGTATACAACCCAGGATTTGGCACCGTATGGGAAGACTACCAATTCTATGGCTGAGTAGGTTTCTATTTCCATGCATTTTTTTGAGGTTTTCACTACCCCATACACATTTAATCGTCAAATAGGAGCTCTTTAGCCAGCATTGTCTGCTGGGTCGATTAAGGTTCAACATGCAACGGATGTACACATTTTCCCGTTTCATCCTTTACTTCTGTAGTCTGATTCAGCATCATAGAGATAAATAAAGCAAGGTAGTATACAGCCTTGTTTGACCTTCATTTAAAAAAGCTTTGTTGAGTCAGGATTAAATCAGACTTCACGTAGCTGTGCCTCTTAAGTAACTTTTGCAGGAAGCCTACTTATTCAAAGATTTTCCCGAGGCCCGACCAGCTTATCATGATGAATGCTTCTGTCAAGTTGACATCGTTTTGTTCACGCCATTTTCCTTGGAACTGTCTCAAACAGAAAACGAGATCGGTTGTGCAAAATTTAGCTCTGAAACCACATCAACTCTCCTTGAGATGTTCTAAAGCAATTTGGTCTGTCATTCTGTTTAGTGATATCTTCACAATGTTGTTACTTATGATCTACATCAGGGAGATACCCGGTAATTAAAGCAGTTTGATTTGTCTTCTTGGTTTTTTGTACAGAGTCATGGATACTGTCAATGTAGAGGCTTGGGTCAATTTACACTGTTGATAGTGGATGATTAGGAGTTCATTGAGCTTTTCATATTAAGCAGGACTATCATGTTTCCAGATCTCAGATGCCTGTGGGTTTGCTACACTTCATATCACAATGCATTAAAAACGGAGCAGTATGAAATTGAAAGTACACATGTCTTGGAGTTAAAACCATATCAGTTTTGCCCTTGTATGCTATAAGACCACACCAGCTCTCCGGGAGATGTTCCAAAGCGAATTGCTCATCAGTCTGTTTAGTATTATTTATAAATCCACTCATAGTTCTTTTTCAACCTATATAACTCTTGCAACGTGTGTATTGTATATATAACAAATAGAAGATTAAAAACATGTGTTCAGTATAAGTGTATTTATCTTTATTAGAATGATTTAGGCCTTTGCGTATCTGTTAAGTACATCCTGTAGATATGGAAGACTTTTGGTTTAGCTCGGTCAGTGAGATCGTAGACAACCAATCAGTCGGCAGCAATTTGAAATCATAGTAGGGAAGTGTTGATTTTAGTCAATGTGTGTATTTATTAGAATGAAATTCGCTCTCGTCTATTTTTAACATATAATTTTGCAGATATGTAAGTCTTGCCTACTTAGCTCCGTTGACGAACGGTACCACTACCAATAAGTTGGTCGGAATTTCGAATCAAGGAAGGAGGATGTTAATTTTTACTCTCCAAAATTTTGAAAGACTTTTTGTTGTTGATCATTTTGTTCTTGTTACGGTAGAAAAGCAGTCAGTTCCAGGTTTGGGCCGGAATCAGACAAAAATGATGGCATTCGAATCAACCCTTTTTTCAAAAACCAAGGATTATAACTTCTCATCTCACTTTTATATAATGTGTTCATCACGATCAGAGCAGCTATTAAAAGCAATTCAATTTTCTATATATACATATCCGTCCACAACCAGTTTCATGTCATTTAATCTGCAATACTTCCAATTTGTTCTCTGAAACGTCTGTAATCATTTCTCTCTCCATTTTTAGATTCTCGTTTGCAGGTTCCCTGCTTCTCTAATCGTTTTTCAATTAGTTCTCTTGCTGATGGGATCTCTTGTAATTAGTATTTCGTTACTCATCTCTGCGTGTTTCTATTGCAGTATCTGACTGTTTTAATTAGAATTTTGTCACTCTGTGGTGTGTTATCTGGAACTTTCTTGATCGACAATTCAGCATGATCCTCGATTCCGATAATTCATTGTCTTTTCACTCTCTTTCGTGCATATAGTGTGTAAATGTTATCGATCGGGTGAAAACTTTTGTGCATTCTCATATTTTTAAAACTGTCAACTGGAACTATCAACAAGATTGCTACTATAGGTTTTTGTCAGTTGTTAAACTAGTCTAGTTTGCTGAAAAGCTTTGTATTTATCACGATTTAAGGCCAAATCGATTCCCTAGAGGATTGGACATTTGAACATTCACTCTTTACTTAGTCCAGAAAAAAAAGAATTTTTTTCTGTACTTTTTCCGAAATTTCTCCCAAAGTCAGTTTTTAGAGAGGGACTCCCTTTGAAATATAGGTGTGTACCAATTTAATTCCTCTGTTTGCTTCAGTCTGTTTCGAAAATTGATATGTTTTTAGTGATCATTACCGATAAACAAAGCTGGAGACGTAACTTCATCATTGGTCAACGTCTTTCCAATATTCTAATTGATATATCCCAGTAAGACATACCGCCAAATGGTATTGGTCGCAAGAGTGATTACCCATGATTTTTCTGTTTTATTGTCGAGATTCCAGAGTCCTTATTTTGTTCAAATTACTTTGTTATTTGTAATTGCTTGGTTTTCATACCCCCTGGTGATCAGGTGACAGCAATTTTCTTCAAAACCCTAGGTCTGTCATCAGTATTCTCCCGACTCCAATTCCGTTGTCACTTAGATAATCTCCACAATTCTTCAGATTCATAGTTCCTCCGGCCTTTTTGTTAAGCTCTTGGGAGCTCTTTCCCAGGCTCCTATCAGTGTTCCAAATCTTCTCCCTCTATGGTAACGTAAAGATACTTATACAACGTTTCTCTGTCTTTTAGCTTCATCATTTAGTTTGCCAGAACAGCAAAATCTACTATCGAACTCATTATCTTCTCGTTAACTAGCAAAAGCTTCACCTTCCACGGGCATTTTTAATTACTATTATTACGGTTTTTCATTGATATTTTGCTCTATTGATGTCTGGTGGTTCTCTATGGGGATCAAATGGCAGCATTAGTCCAACATTTCTGGTAATGTTAATATTGCTTCACTAATATCTGCTTCTGATATACGTTTGAAAGGATCTTCAACACTTCCAACTTATTAATACAAACATCTTTTATGTTCAACAATTTTCCAGTTCTCGGGCAATGTCTACATATCTTTATGTCCCTTTCCGTTATACCAAAATGTTTGCTACACCTCTAACATCCACTTTTAAATTTCTATGTGACTTTTGAAATGAAGATGTATTGATTAATTGAAACTATTCCTCTCATCTGGGTAATTATGGTTGTCCACATGGGCATTCTGTGCAAGCATTTTTCAGCATATTTCAATGTGTGTATAATCCTTGTGATGCAATTGCTTGCTCCATTATAAATATTTAGTCAAACGTTCTAAACTGATGATTTGAGTAAAATAGACAGCTCTTGGTCACAAATATTTCCGCCAATATTCCTTTATATGATAATTTCAAGAGCAAATAAAGGCATTATTAACTTAATTCAGAAGATAAAGCATCAGCAACATTCGGTAATATGTTATATTATTAAATGAGGAGCTGTTATCGATCTGAATCCATCGGACCGATTCGGCTTCTGGTCAAAATATTGATTCATTACAGTCAATTAAATTGATGTAGTTATGAAATTGATCCAAAGGAACGACCGTTGCAAGAGGGATGGGAGAGAAGCAGGAGAAATTAGTGTGAAATGAAAAGAAAAATAGGACAAAAAAAAAGGAGGAGAAATGTTAAAGACAAAAGAGAGGACAGAATAGTGAAAGAAAGAGAGAAAATATAAAACTTTTTTCTTTTAATTTAAAAATAAACTGAGAAATAACAGGGATTGCATATGGGTTGCTGCAAGTAAAATATAAGTATACAAAAAAGTATATTTTGATCCTCACGAACAACGCACAATTCCATCAAATATCAAGTAATGAACGTAAATGGAGATTTCATTATACTCTTTTGGGGATAAAAGACGCTATCTTTCAAGTCAACATTCCCCTCGAACCATTAACGACATTTTGCAAAATGTCAGGGGAACTTTGCAGTCTCCATCGTAATAGCATATCGACGGGGTCATGCACCAGCGCCTAGGGCAGTATTTCCCCTTCTGCATCAATCGAGTACAAGAAAAGGCACTATTTAACAATGTTCTGCTAAGGAACGGGGTATTTTCTCATGATTTGGAGCGTTCGGTCTTTGATATTGGGAAAACGCTATATCTCGACCAAATATTTGATTGCCCGTGTGGAAAATTTTGTGAAACATTCCCATCCTATTCATAGTGAACTTTCTAGAAATAGCCTATTTTTTCAGCTAATTTTGAATGGGGAGCTGAAAGATGATATATACAAAGAAAACAATAATATTCACTCAGAAAATGAATCATTTTGGGTAGAAAAATGTGTTGCCAAACCTCACTAAGTTCGTGGGTCTTCAAAGCTATGACAGAGATCTCAGTTCCAGACTGAATCAAATAAGTTTCATACTATACGGAAATGGAGAGCTAAAATCAGACTGAGACAAGATTGTCAAGCATGGTCAAAAATTCTGCCAAAAGCTCTAATCTTCCAAACAAAAATTACAAAACGACAAACAGAATATGCAAGACGTGGACAATCATTTTTTGGATTACCCAGAAGGAACTTAATGGGAGATGAAGCGAGCTATCAAAGAAAGAAAGAAAGAAAGAAAGTAAAAGCCCCTTGATCAGGCAACCCCATCATTAGATTATCCGTAAGATCATCACCAAATCACAACAGCGGTAGATGAACACCAACCCTGAGAGCAAGCTGGCTTTAGAAGAAATTACCCAACCAAGGATCACCTACATTCGATAAATCAGTTGAAATGAAAAGCAGCAGAATACAAGATATCACTTGTGGTAGCATTAATCGACTTCAAAAAGCCTTTGACCCCGTGGAAATTCCCATGGTCATGAAGGCCATCATTCAACAAAGTGTACACCCCGTAAACGTCAGAGAACTGCAACGTATAAACAGTCACAGAAGCTCTTCTACAAAGGTACAGAGAGACTCTGAGCCTTTTTAGCTCGAAAAAAGGGTAAGATACCAGGTGATACCAGCTCATCCAAACTCTTCATAGCCTGTTTAAATATGGTTTTCAGGTGCTTAGATTTGTAAAAAAAGAATCAAAATACACGGCGAATATCTGAGCAACCTCAGACCTGCAAACAATATTACCCTCTTTGTAGAACACCCACACAATCGCCAACAATTTCGAGACAAACTATATGAAGAAAAAAAGAAAGTCAGCCCACAAATAAACTTCATCAAAACAAAAATCAAATGCAACAATCATGTTTGAAATAAGGACAAAAACATAAAATCAAAGATGCAGGATTGGCGAAAGTAGACCACTGCATCTACCTAGAACAACAAATCTCCATGAAATCCTCAAAACAAGGAGAAGTCAAGTGAAGAATCACTCTAGGATGCAAGCTTTCGGCAGAGAGAGCTTAACCTTCTATAACGATGGATGATAAAAACTGATGATGGTCATACCTAACTGTCTTGTGATCTCTCCACATGGTATGAATGATATTCTCCACTACACGTTAACAGTTTCAAATTTCGGATTCAAACTTTTGGTGAGATTCCATGTTTCAGTTTAATCCCTAGCTATCAGAAAGCCATTGGTTACTGAAACTGCTTAAAAACCAAGGAATTTTTCCTCCTCTTAATGGTTGACATTGTCCTTCCAAATGCCTCCCAGCTTAGGATGAAACAAAATTTCTTTCTTTTTTTTGGACGATTTATTCAAGATTAGTTGTTTTGTATTCTGATTGTTTTTGATTGACATCAACGTATTTGGTGTGCATGAAATTATCCCTTTATCCCATAACCTTCCCCCCCCAGAATATTTAATGAACTCTCCCTAAATTTAATGACTTCATACTTAGCCCACGTCTCATTCTCTCCCCAAACGTCATTGTAATTCATGAATATTTGTAGATTTTGGAGATACAGTGTGGGCAAACAAACGACTGGCTTACCCAAATGAATAAATTTGCAATTTTTTGAAAAATCCATTGGCAGAGGTGAATTGTGGACAGAGGATTTTGGGGTTATGGATCGCAGTTTATCTGAAGAATCTCTGAAAAAGTCTTAGAATGATGATCAAAAATCGAAAAAGGAACATTTCCCAAAATTTAAAAAAATTGCCTGAGTGAAAATGCACCTTGCTAATTACGTTTCACTATGTGAGTATTATACATGTAGTGATCACTTCACTATCTAATCAAATTTTTAAAATGATAATTTGAATGAAAAACAGAGAGTTATTGTCAAAGAAATGTCTTCATATGATAATTTTGAATCCAACTAAAAACATGATTATTCTAATTCTTGAGATGTGACGACAACGGCTTTTAGGAAGATCTAATGTTATCAAGCTTCAGATTAAATTTGGAGATGACTTTGTTTTCCTTCCATACTAATATCAACAAGCTCTGTCCTCAAGATTTAGGGGATTGAAATTAAGATTTCCCTACAGTAATTTGATATCACGACCAATTGATTGGTTGGCTTAAGTCTCAAATCATATTAAGTTTCTAAAATAGTTTCAGCGTGTGCATAAAATTTGGAATTCAATTGCTTCCTTTATGAACGATATTTATTTAAATGTTTTAAACTGATTATACAAGTAAAACTTGACAGCTGTTTGAAGATATATTTATATTATTATTCCAAAACAGAATAAAGATGTAATCTATTCAAAACTGCTAATGAGGCAACAAAAAATATTTGTCAGGGTTTAATATCACTGAATGAGTACCTCATTTTCAATCAATTACAGTGCTTCCACTTCTCCTTGAAATATTAAATCATTATAGAGTATTGGATCGATGGAATTATGACATTGATCTGGATTCAAAGCTTTATAGAAAGAAAGAGAAGTGAAAAGAGCAAACAAGAAAAAAAGGGGAAAGAAGAGAGGGGGGAAAATGAAAATGTTCAAAACAAAAGAAAGGATAACAGATTTACTTAGTCATTCAATAGAAACCACCAAACAATCAAATCACTTTTTGTATAATGATGTTTTGGGATCCATCACTTAAGAAAAAAAGATAAAGGAATAAGTTATCACAGTCGCATTTTGTTGTGTTGTGATCGGCTATTTATTAATTTTTTAAAAAAAAGAAAAAAAAGCTTCTTTCTCTGAACATAACAAGGAATGAACGGTATGATTTTATCCTTCTAGTTACATAAGTGCGACCTATAAGAGATAAATTTATACCTTGCCGGCCAGCCAGTCTGTCAGCCAGGGTACAGACTAATTCAAACAGAGAAAAACATATGTTTACAGTTTTAACGACGTTTTTGGTCAACGGTTTCTGATTGGATGATAAATGAAAGAGATATAAAGAGTCTTTTTCTGAAATAATTAGAGGGACGTGAAGTGAAATGAAAAAGAAACAGATTTATTACATTGTCACTTGATTTTAATAGTGAAATGAAAGATGAGGTAACTTTATTGAAAGTAAATATTTAATCAAAATTAGACTTGAATTGAAGCAATGTCTACAGGACTGTTGTTCTGTAGGGCGTTGATTGCTCTTCTTGATTCTTCATCATGAAGAACAACGTTGGGTCTCTTCGTAATTCATTATTGGTATCCGTACATTGAGGCCTTAACTAATTGAACTGACTTTGTACGGTAGTAGTGTTGGCTCTAAATGCATTGCTGATGTGTTCATCAGCTCGGTTAGAATTGCATCCTTTAAAAACATCGGGAGTTGGTAATTTGGAAATAATTTCAATCCTCGAAGTATTACATACCTAAATGAAATCTTTTGACACATGTCGACAGAATCTTGGAATTGTTTGCAGATTTTACCCAATTTTTTATTCGATGTGCAATCCGTCAACTCTAACACACCACCTAAAAGTATCCGGAAAAAATATGATGCTACTAAAATCTGTTTAATATGGAATTATTAGACATATTGATAAGCGTTAGGTTCAATGATGAAAACATTCATTTGACACAGTGAACAATCATTTTTTAACATAATCTATTAAAGCAAATAACCAAACTACCTATTGTGGTTTACGTAAATCGACAATATGCGAATCAAAGTTGAACGAAGAACTTTATTCGATAATAGAACTATTGATCCTCCCACGTGAAAGATGGTTGATTGGCATTGGAATATTGATCCGGGAAAAGACAAGAGTCTGGGACATCATAGAATCCATTTGAATGGCAATGGGCCGGCCATGTTGCAGGAATGGCGGACGACCGATGGACAACACGACTCACGATATGCCCCCCCCCCAAGATCACATACGGAACCAAGGCTGGCAGAAAATTAGATGGAGAGACGAGCTAGACAAATTCAGAAAGTACTGGCTCCGCGACACCGAAGATAGAGAAGTGTAGCAAATCCTGGGGAAGGTCTATGTCCAACGACGGACATTGAGAGACTGTTGCTGCTGCTGATGCTGATGATGATGTTATTGTTTGTTTGTTTTTTGTTTGTTTGTTCGTTCGTTTTTCTCTTGATAAACAGGGAAAATGTAATTTTTAGACAAAATGGTTGCTCGCTATAAAAAAAGGATTCATTACATAATTCTCTGAATGAAAATACGGCAGAATGAGGAAAACTTCGTTATAAAACAAATTTGATCATCTCACCCTAAACAGAATCTATTGGTAAAAGGTTTCTGTATGCTCACAGGGGTTTTAAAACAATCTTTCAATTCGCTTAATTTTAGAACATTCATTGTGTAGAGCTACAGGCGGCAACTGACTCATATCAACGATACATCTCTTTTCTGAGACCTTGAGACCCTTAACTCACTTTCCTGAGATGTTCATCCAGATCCAGAGATCCTTCTCCTGAGATCATTTTTCCGGAGATCCTTTTCCTAAGATTTTTCTCTGAATTCTTTTTTCCAAGATCTTTATCATGAAGTGATCATAAGATCGTTTCCTTACATTTTTTAAGGGCTTATCCAAATATCTTTTGCCTACGATAATTTTACTGAGATTTTCATCCAACGGTCCTCTACCTAAAATTCTCACCAAGAGATCATTTCTCCTGAGGTCCTTTTCTCGAGACCATTTTTATAAGATCTTTTTTACATAGATCATTCTCCCTGGTATCTTTTTCCTAATCTCTTTTTCAATGATATTTTTTTTTATCATTCCCCTAAATCCTTTTCGGAAACTCTCTCTCTAAAGATTTTTTTCCCTCTGGTCCTCTTTTTTTTTTTTTTTTTTAGCAAAATCTTTTCCCCAAGCAAGGATCCTAACCGGGTATATGCTTGATTACAAGATTCAGTATCGACAATCTGCAAACCGAATGCAACACATGATGTAAAGATGAGACATTCCTCCATATGTTGCGTAGATTCTGGAAATGGCGGCGTCAGTCTTATACCAATTTCGTTCAATACAGCACAGGTTGTTTGGTCAACACTTTCAAAAGATTCTAGATAAGAAAATGATTCATCCGTGAATTCCTTCCTTATGATGGAATTCACTAATTTATCTGAAAGGTTGCCCAAGTTTGGGGAAATCAAGGAGAAATATTTTTAGGGTTGAATCGTGAAGCAATGAATTTTCATGAATAAAACATTTGTTAAAAAGTGCCGGAAATTAGATTTTGATACATACATATATTTAAAAAAATGTACAATGAGACATCGATTTATATACATAATCCTGCATACATACATACATACATACATACATACATACATACATAAATGATAGATGTATACGTTGTAACACAGACACATATACACGCATAATCATCATCATCAGTCTCTTTACGTCCATTGACGATGCTGTAACCGCTACGCTATGGACACACAGCGTAGTGGTTACAGCATCAGAAAAAAATACTGCAGAGTAATCTTATGGTTCTAGGTTCAATCCTAGTGTGAGACAATAATAATACTACTAATGCTTAGAAGGGAGTGCGGTTAATATACCCCCGTCGGATAGATGAAGGGGTTGGGTTTGTTACTTCCCCACACCTACCAGATGATACCTGATGAAGGCTGTAGAGTGCAACGGTCGAAACGTTGTATGAAAAACAACCAAGATGAGGATGGTCCGAATATATTAGAAATAACTTTTGCCATATTTTACAGGGGGAAATACCCGCTTTTCCCTTCCTCTTGCTCCTGGTGTTTTTTTTATCGCGTTCACAGTCCGATGGGAAATAATCAGATAGCTTCTTGTTCTGTCTGTTGTCCTTTCCTCTCGCTATAAGTTCTGTCCATTTTCATTTTTTTATTTAATTCCTCGTATGATATCGTTCACCATGATTCATTTTCGTGTTGATCTTTTTTCTATTTCTAATAGTTCCATCCTAACATTGCTCTTCCCTTTGCCCTCTGTGCAATTTGGAGTGGGTTTTGGGACCAATTTTTAAGTTTCTTGGTTTTGCAACCAAATATCATACCTGGTATTATCGCATTCTTTATCAAGCATATTGGTAATTTGCTTATCTGTTCGTCTCCCTTTACACCAAATACTTTCAAGTAAATTGGTAGGCAGAGTCTTATTTAATTTTGGTGGTCTTTCCTTAGCTTTATCATTTGGCTACTCTATTTTTTTACATCCTTTAAAGTTTCTTATCTTCATGGGTTATTGGGACTTTGTTCTGTTCATCTTCACTCTTAATTCTATGATTTCCCTAATTTAGACGTTTTTTTACATCTTTCGAAAGTAGCTGATATTATTACAGTATAACCACAGTACCTTAAATTGCCTATGTTTACTTCAGGGAGTCTATTTCCGGAAAAAGTGCACTCCAGGCTCGCTGTAAATAGTTTTGGGGTCATTATATCTCCTTGCCCTATTCCTTTTCCATCTTTATCTCGTTGGTATCTTCATGAGGCATAATTATCGCAGTTTCAAGTTCGTAAATATTCTGAATTAATTTTAAATTATTCTCGTTTATATCTTACGCCACATTGAGTTGAAGACTGTTGTGGGTTTATTGAATCGATTGCTATTTCATTGTCTACATTCGCCAAACAAAGTGGTTTGTTGTATTTTGATCAGTTTTTGATTAGATGGTTTAATATGCATGGGTGATTTACCGTCGAATACTACGGACTAAAGCTTGCCTCTTCGCGAAGGGTACGGGGGTGTTTATCTATGTATAGACATTTGAGAATAGTCTGCAAGGGTTAGGTAGTGAAGGATATATATATATATATATATATATATATATATATATATATATATATATATATATATATATATATATATATATATATATATATATATATGTCTGCGTCTGTGTGTCGGGATGTGCTATCCTAATCAAATATCATATCCATATATTTAGTCTCAGAAGGCTTGTAGCTTCAAGCACGAGAGGTGTAACGTTTTCAAAATAAATTAAACCATTCCAAAAAATTCTTGCCAAATATCTGTTTATGCAATTCATTAAAAATATACTTTTCATGGTAAAAAAAAAAGCATAAAAAAATTGAAGTCAACTCCAAACTTGTACAAGGCGTTGGATGAAATACATATGGATGTATCAGGAAGATCAAGATGCCGATATTCCCCTGTGGTCACCTAACAATGTACTGACCAGGTTGTATATTGCTCATGTATTTAATATGATTCGGCGGGGGATTGAGCTCCAACCTACCGAAGCGGAAACAAACATTCAACTCCTGGGCCACGATGATCAGCGATGGTTGGAATATAAAGAGAATGAAAATTTTGAAGACTAATTAATCAGCCATTAATTACTAATGAAATGCCTGAGGCGCCTGAAAAGACAACTGGAAATGAAAGATAATTACGTGTTCGGGATAAATGAGTTTTGGTTGCAGAATAAAACGGATGACTGATATTATGGCTGGAAAAATGAAAAATGTTATCGATTTCAAAAATAATTAATTCATTTTTCTGATTTGTATCAACGAGTCTTTTCCGGCAATAAGACTACCAAAAAGCAAATATGAATTATAAAAATGATTATGATGTTATTTTGATAAAAGAAAACAGTTCGCATAATAGTGATTATTTTCCATCTGTTAATAGTTTAAACTTTATTAGTTATTTTTTTGTCTTTAGGGCAAAAGATGCGTACAAAATGTTGTTTGAACCATGAACGATACAAAGATGTGCAATTAGGTGACGGCAAATAATAATAAAATGAAAATCTACTAAAAAAAATGACTTTACATAATATATAAATTGTAAGTGGCCATGGTTGTCCTGCAAATATACTCTTTTCCCCCAATACCCCTAAAATGTTGACAGTGAATGACAAACATTTTCAATTTTTTATTTACATACATGTAAATAGGAAAACCAAAACATGAATTCATCGTGTGTGTTACCTTTTTTATTGACCACTACATGTCAGGAACATTTGAGATAAATAAAACACGACCAAATTTAACGAACTACAATAAGAAGAAACTATCAGGTTTTTGAATGAATCATCCAAAAATATCCAAATTGATTAAGCGACCTGAGTTCAAGCTAATCTTTTCGAAGCGTACGTGAATCCATCTTTTCTCCTTCCAGCTATGAATAAAATAGTAGGGCTGGTTGAGCTCTTTAGTCAAGGAGAAAGACATCTCTGATTCCAATCTAGGGCGCTGAGCCCCTCTGATATCCTTCCGATAGCCTTGGCAGCTAAGCTGATGCTAGAGGTATCGCTCTCAGCTATCCTGTAGATTAGATCAGCGAAACTGAGAGGGAGGATTGTAACGGTTTGGCATCTAAAGATCTTCAAACACTACACCCTGGAGGGGACATTACATTGTCTGCAGAGACAGAACGGGAACCTTTCCTTCGATAAAACTAAAGGCAGACACACAAAGACAGGATTATGTTTGATTGATTCTATTTTCTGACAGATCAATTGAAGTATATTCCTTGCAAGAAAACGCTCTCTTTTTCCAACTCGATAACTGATGTGAATCTTAACCCAGTCTTTATATCTGTGAACGTTAGGATGAACTTAAATAGAACAATTGTACTGCATCATTACCGTTTATTGACTCTAAGGTTCCAACCTTATGAGATGGCTAGATTCAGTGGAGGAGGGAAGTTATACGACCCGCTTGTCCCGCTAGTGGATGCCAAATCTTCACAGCTAAATCACCTATTTCTATTTTCAATGATAATGTTAAGATTTATTATTATTTTTCTCTTTCCAGTCACAATTTTCTTAAGCAAACACAATTGAAATTTATGATGTCAACTAAATTGAATTTGTAAGAAGATAATAAGTGATTTTTCTGTAAAGTGATAGTTTTTTTTTATCTTCAAATGAATGTGTTTAAGCATGAATTAAAAAAAGATTCTCTAAATACTGACGCTGACATCTATTTCTTTTGAATCATCATCCTTTTTTGAGGAAAATTAAAGTGTACAAAACTTCAAATCGAGACTGCAATTCCCTTGAAAACTCGTTTTAGTGGGATATCAATAAAAAAAAAAATCAATAAACGATCATTTTTGCCGGTAATAGTTAATGCACATACTCTATCAAAACAGTTTTGGGTCTTGCACCCTCCAACATACTTAGCTGTGATGTGTGAGAAGACAGACATTAACTCATATGTTATTGTGCCGGTATGCAGTTACCTTCCCCTGAGCAACGCAAAGATACCCGTAGTAGTTTATACATACATTTATATATATATATATATATATATATATATATATATATATATATATATATATTCTTTCATGTGCACGTTGCATGGTTCTCAGCTTACGGGTCTGTCTCTTGGTTAAGTGGAGAAACCACAAAACAGCACAGTACATCCGGGAAAGGACAAGAGTTAGGGACATCATACAATCCATAAGAAATCTCAAATGGCGGTTGGCTGGCCGTGTTGCAAGAATGGCAGACAATCGATGGACATCACAACTCACAACATGGATTCCCCGAGACCACATGCGCAACCGAGGCCGGCAAAATGTTAGATGGAGAGACGAGCTAGACAAGTTCAGGAAGTACTGGCCCCGTGACGCCCATGATAAAGGAAGTGTGGCAAATCCTGGGGAAGGTCTATGTCCAACGACGGACGCTAAAAGACTGATGATGATGATGATATATATATATATATATATAAATATATATATATATATATATATATATATATATATATATATATATGTGTGTGTGTGTGTGTGTGTGTGTGTGTGTGTGTGTGTGTGTGTGTGTGTGTAATAAAATTTGAGGACTATTTTTATAATTGCAGACATTATAACATTTCGTTGGTCGGACCCTTTTTCTGTACATCGAACAATTTTTTCATTTTCAAATTTTGCTTCTCCTTGTTTTAGTCATCTTTTTTTTTATTACTGAGAAGAGTAATTATAATAAGATATACACATTTGACTTTACTCTATTAGTCATACTGTGTTACCTTCCGGTTAACTGTAATTTGGTTTTCTCTGTTCTCCCCCCAACATTCTTAAGAATTCTATTTTGACACCATTATGATTATCTTAGTGAATGTTTCAGATTTTTCTCTCCTGTCTCTCTCCCACCATTTCCAAAGTGTTTTTGGTTCCTTTCTGCTGTCCATTCCTATGCGTTTGCAATCTCAGTTTTTCTTCATTGGTATTTATCTATTTTCTCTGATTAATCTGCCCTTCCTTTTATAATTAAGTTTGAGCATTGTTAATCTTGCAAATTTTCAATTTCCTTAACTCTATTTTTTTGATAACTGTTTTTATGAATTTTAAATATATATATATATATATATATATATATATATATATATATATATATATATATATATATATATATATATATATATATATATATATATGTATATATATATATATATATATACATATATATATATATATATATATATATATATATATATACATATATATATATAAAGATTTTTCTTTACTTTTTAGGGTACAAAATGAGGCATTTCGTGGAAAAATCGACAAACTACTTTCTTTTACTCAAAAGGTTGTAAAACAGGGTGGAAATACTTTTTTTCTCTTTTAGAAGTTTTAATCGATTAGAAAATTTTTTCCCTTTGCACGAATAGATTTTTTTCTCGGGGTCAAAATAAGGTTTTTGAACATTTCCTCCGTCTAGGGATCAAAATCGAGGGGAATACTTCGAAAAAGTTCTGGTATCAAAACTGTGAGGATACTCCGAAAAAAAAAAAGGATTTTAGAAATCGAAATCGAAATAAAGCCTTTTGTACTTTCCCTGGTCAAGTTCAATGGAGAACATTCCATCCCCTTGTACGTGTCAACATCAAGGGGACGATTTTTCATTTATTTTAGGGATTAAAATCTAAAGGAGATTAGTTTTCCACTTTCACAGGGCAAAATCAATTTGGGAAAGGCTTTTCCGTGTTTGAGTATCAAGTTCGTATTTTTTGATCCCCAGAATATGAAAGAAACACACGCCTTATCCTGCATTGTATGACGGATCAGAAAAATCATGCGCACTGAGTAATTTGCTTCTTCCTCGGTTTTCATCTGTACATTAATGAAAGCTTCATCGGACATATGTATCCCATCGTGATTTTGTTTCTTTTTAAAAAATGGAATATTTTGATCACAAAAAAAAAATCACCCTCAGTTGTGGAATAAAAATTTCCTAGATTTCAGTTTTCTAATACCCGTTTTAAAATTCAAAATGCATCTTTGTTTAGAGTTAGAAACCTTCATTGAGTGCATATCATTCCAAAGCTGGATGGAATTTTGAAAACATTTTTATAAATAGAAAATACACGATGGAAAAACAAACAAAGTGCGTTACTTCCCTTCGAATTCAAATCGAACTCATTATGAAACATCAGTTTTAAACCTATTTTCCTAAAATGAAAAAAAAAAAATGATTCAATGATTCAATTAATTCTCTGCATCTCATAATCAACACTTCATAAGATTTCATTGAAATGTATTGAAATCTTCTGGAGACAGACGACAGTCAGATGGACAGACATATTTACCAACAGACGGATAGATATGAGTATATATAGAAAATTTATTGGCAGACGTGAACGAGGTATTTGCACGCATAATAGCTCTCCTTCAGACAATAAAGCAATTGTCTGGCTCTTTGAATTGATCATTGTGTTTATATCTACCGATATTTTGCTTATTTGTGGAGATATACAAATAAACGTTATTGTGTCTTTTCACCTTTTATAAACTTTTCTGGAAGTCTAGTCCTGTGATGTTCCCGGTTCAGTGTTTTATTCTCTTTTTATTCTTGAAATTGAAAAAGCAATAGTTTTGTTCCATTTGTCTGGTTACATATCCATTCGACCAAACAAATTCAACAGTAATTCACAAACATAATTTACGGTTCTTAAATATTAAGCACCAAGACACAAAATATCAAGTTTTCCGAATCAAATTAGCCGTTAGCATACAGCAATAGAACTTATCAAGGAAAAATACCGTATATATATGTATATATATATATATATATATATATATATATATATATATATATATATATATATATATATATATATATATATATATATATATATATATATACATATATATATATATATATATATATATGTGGAAAAGTTGATTTTAAGGTTTATGGGAAAAAAATCGTCTAATTCTTTTGTTAAATATTTTCGTAGAGAATTAAGCCGAAGAATTTTTTCCGTTGAATTAGTTTTAAATTAATTTTAAAGATATTATCTTACGTCAGTTTGCACGCAATCTGAATATATACTCGTGTGTGTGTGCATGCGTTTATATTGTAGAGACATATAGATATATATGAGTAGTCGAATAAAGAAGTGAGTGTTTTGCCGGGCTTTAAACAGCATGCATCCGGTTTCCTTTATCCTCTTGGCTGCCAAGGTGTATACGAAAGGCACGAAGCCTAAGCAATGAACTATGTATGTGTGAAACACTTCAAAGAGACTACCAGCTCAAGCAAAAAGAGTATCAACCCTGAGAAGCTAAACACTTTCAATAAATCATGAATAAGTACCAGTGCATTTTTCGATTGTGAAATTAAATTTGAAATGTGAATATAGTTTAAATGATACTCGAATAAATTATCTTAAATCATTTAAAAGAGGATTTTGATTAAAAACATCTCTTGCTAAAGATTCTGTTCATTGGGTAAAGAAAAGTTGTCATTTAATAATACGAAAAATGCCCCTAAAGGACGATAGAGACCTAAAGAAGCACTTTAAAAAACGAGAATGAAAACTCTGCCAAGTGGTTTAATACATTATCAAGGTTGCAGAACTGGAAATCTGACTGGGAATTCCTTGAAACATAGACACATAGACAATCGACGAGAGGATAGTGGATATCCCTCACATATGTTTTGTAGATTTAAATGGCTCTGATGGGGGTTGCTACGGTGATTCGATGGAAAATATAAATACATCAAGAATGTATAGCTGTACATTTCTCAATTTGGAAGTAAGATTCAAAATTTTGATTTGATTTAAAATTTCAATTTAATAGTGAGAGAAGGTGACCAGTCTCATACTGATGAGTTTGCTGTGTATACCCTAGCGTTACCAGATATGATCAAAGGGTTTTATACACACACACATACACACACACATATACATGTGCAATGCTCTTCCAACGTGGAATGGAGCACTATGGTGGATGGGAAATCTATACATTAATAGATACATCGCTAAAATTCAATCTACTGACCGCCTAGATCCATAGCACAACGGGAGGACCCCCACATCTGGATATGAAGCTAAGGTTTCGATCCTACATCGTGGTACTGGACGGTATAATGAATAGTCTATTGCTACACGGAAGAGTTGCAATGCAGCAAAACAGCTGTCTTTGGATGATACAATACATGAATACATATATATATATATATATATGTGTGTGTGTGTGTGTGTACATCATCATCATCATCATCATCATCAGTCTTTTAACGTCCGTCGTTGGACATAGACCTTCCCCAGGATTTGCAACGCTTCCCTATCATGGTCGTCATGGAGCCAGTACTTCCTGAACTTGTCTAGCTCGTCTCTCCATCTAACATTTTGCCGGCCTCGGTTGCGCATGTGGTCTGGGGGGATCCATGTTGTGAGTCGCGATGTCCATCGATTGTCTGTCATTCTTGCAACATGGCCGGCCCACCGCCATTTGCGATTTTTAATGGATTCTACGATGTCCCTAACTCTTATCTTTTCTCAGATGTACTGTGGTCTCTCCAAGTGAGGCCCAGCATTATTATTTCATGTGCACGTTGCATGGTTCTCAAATTACGGGTCTATCTCTTAATT
>OY735221.1:1683279-1795779 GCA_963457665.1 Thysanoteuthis rhombus
TGCAAACTTCAATCATATAAACGAGAATCCCAATCATGCAAAAAAGACATTTGAAGTATTTTCTCTGAGAAAAACAGTAACATTTTTTTATAATGAACGCAAAAACATCAACATAATAATTTTAGTGGCTGAGCTTATTACATCTCTCCCACTGGTGCCAAGGTGCACTTCTGAGGTCACAGTTCTTTTTCGTCGAGTTCGACCACATTTTATCATCCATTGTAAGGAAGAGGTAAATTCTCTAAACACAAATAAACCCCAAGCGTTTACTCGCAACCATAATCCCGATAAAATGAAAAGAACAAAGAATAAAACGAAAACAAACTGTGTTCGTTTATTCCACAGGCAACAATCCGATGTGCTGAAATGGATATATCTTTTTACAGTTGTGGAGAATGACAAATAAGAACCTATCATAATAGAAAAAAAATTACTATTCCGAATGGTGATCTTCAAGGTAAAGTTTTACCAATTGAAAAATGTCCGTAGTAAATTCCTTCTACCCTAATTTCTGCCTCCAGACTTACTGAGCAAGAAGTATCGGGAGACTTAGATGCAACAAATCTAAAATTAGTGTTGAAATGATTAACACATAATCTTAGCTCGTTTTACTAATTTAGAATCTTTAATGTTTAAAGGAAGTAAATACGCTTTGTAGATTGTATTCTTCTTAAATGTATTTCTTGTATACATAACTTATCAAGTAAGTATATGATCACCGCACCTTCTGTTGTGCATGATGCAAATGCAGGTTGTACAAAGGAACACAATAGTAATATTACGTTGATTTTGTATTTGCTGAAGTATTGTCAAACATAATTGATAAGTACAGAGCCTGGAGTCGATCTTTCTACACAAGAATAATAATAACGATCATAACTTAAATGATGGATATAGATAGATGAAAAAAACTCATGGTCAACTCATTGCCGGGAGGCTGTTTACTGGCTCGGCTAAATTGACAGATTTTTTGTGTTAACAAAGGAGCATCATACAGATACATGGAGGCTTATTTCTTTCGAATAGATACATTTTTCATTAAAAAAAAGTATTTGATATAGTATTTATTTATTTCTATAAACAATTACTGGAGTAGCCCAACCAAAATATCCAAGCCTATCGTACAATTTATGATGAAAGCATATTATTTTGCAGATGCCAATCGGCATTCCAGAAAGATCTTAATATTGAACAATCATTGATTTCAAATATTTTGCCTATGACAGACCTTTTTAAAATTGCTGGCAGCGACAACTACTTCTCAGATAAGTTTTCTTATCAGCGCTAAATGTTGTATGATATTGGGGACATCCTTAGTTGAATTTTTCACCATGAATAGTTCGTAGGAACTGTTTTTTGGAAAGTATAATCAAGTCTTTGAAAATCCAAAATGACAGCCATGACTGGTATGGAAATTGTAATTGCAGTAAGGTTGTGCTGACTGGTTAAATATGAATAGTCTCGGTGTTGAGACTTACATTTTTTATGATGAAGAATTAGAATTTTGAAAACCACCAGTGTGTGTACATGAGCTTTGGATTCAGAGTCCATCAATGCATCGAAAAGTAGAAGTGCACGTGTTTCAAAAAGGTCTGGAAAGATGCAAATAGGTACCTCTTGTAAGTCAGTGAAAAGTACCCCAGTCGTTTCTCTGAAACCTTTGATAAATGAAGCGAACACCTTTGCATGTAGGTAACATCACTGTCTCTCATCTTTTCTCCGATTTTCACACACAGACACATCTTCTCTCTCTCTGACGCAGATACCCTCTCTCTCTCTTTCTCAACAAGTATCCATCATTTTTACATCACGTCTTCTCATTTTCTTGAACCTTTTGGACACTATTCCATTATTAGTCTTCGTTGTACGTCACTTGGATCAGGCTATTACGTCATCAAAGTTGCACATACAAAGCTGCAGTCGATATGCAACATCCCGTGTCTCAAATCACGAATAAATCTGATAAAAATCCATCAAACAAATTAGCTTGAACATTTATTCTCCTTACTGATTTTCCAACCAATTAAGTAGAGAAGCCAATGAAGAAGAATACTTTTGGAACCTTACCAAAACAATGACCCTCAAACCGGGAACCATTCAATTTGCACTTATTGCAAGATAACACAGTGTATCCCCAATAACCCTCCTCCAAACAGAGATATCAGAGAAACGATCCCAACATTCTAATGGAAATTGGCTGGTTATGTTGTAAGAATATCAGACAACCAAGGGACATCACGACTATTAACAGGGGTCAACAGAAATCGTATGCGAAACTGTAGTCAGAAAGATACGGGGTAGCGTGATTAGTTACACAACAAATGTGAGTTCTGGTGAATCTTTGGTAATTTCCAGTTGATGGTGATGCTACTGCTACTAATGAAGACGATGAACAGTAATCCCTTCCTGGAGATATATAACCCATTACATGCTATCGATTTCAAAATGAAAGCCTGAGTAGAGATGTGGTGACATCCATTGCACTAATACAAGGATTTATTGAGTCAGCTATATAATCTAAATGGCGGATATTTCCAGTCTTTGCAATTAATGAATTTGGTCTGAATCTCACAAAAATAGTCCAATATGTTCCTTTCATTCAAAATGTCGATATTTTATTTTCTTTCCTATAATTTGGAATATATGCTTTAAATGACATGAATCTTTAATATGCATACTCCGAATTAAATCGATTGAATTAATTAGAGAAAGTAACTTATAAAAACACCTGAATTATGCAAAATAACATTCGAAATAGACTCATTTAATAATTGACATCATTTCTACTTGGACGAAGTTTAGTTACAGTTCTAAGATTTTATTTGCATTACTTTTTTCCATTTTTCATTTGTTATTACATATATTCATTAATGCAAATTCCATTTAAATATTCAGGATTAAATTTTGTTTTATTTTCAATCATAATTCTACATGCAAAAAGAAAAAAAAATGGCTTCCCTGGTGTATATCGAGAAATTCGTTTGAGTAAATGAAAACCAATTTATAGATAGATGAATAAATAGATGTGGGATATATATATATATATATATATATATATATATATATATATATAGAGAGAGAGAGAGAGAGGGGGAGAGAGAGAGGGATAGAGAGAGAGAGGGGAAAAAGAGAGATTGATTAACAGTCCGTGTTAGTCATTTTATAAAAACCATCACCTCAGCCATATCTTTTGGCCGTATGCCATTACGGGATTGATGAATCAAAAGTTTTGTAGAATTGGTGATCGATAAATAAATTACTTCTCTTGTTTTTTGTTGGGCATTTTGTTGTTTTCACTTGAATAAAAAGCTAATTAAAAGAAACAAGAACGTGACACATACTAAGGGATCAATTTAGTATAAACGTACATTGCAAATTGTATTCCGGTCTTAAATGCTTATCCGGAAGAGGATCTAAAAAAAAATTTTAAACATAAGGAATAAATTTTCAGCCCTCTTACTCCATTGGTCCAGCCTAACGCATGATACATACATACTCATCAAGACACTCAGATAGCAAATAAGAAAATTATCAAGTTTTTAATTTATCAAATACAGTCCATATTTCACCGCAGGTCCGGTCAGTTGCTCAAATTATGTCATTATATTTGCTGCACTTTGGACAATATAAACAATTTACTGTTGAAAACTTTGATTTATAATTCTAATTATGATAATAAGACATTTATTGTGATCAATTCGTCTGTACAGAAACGCAGTAAAACTAACTAAAGGATTCATTTGAACCATGCAATGTGTTCAAGAGAAAATCACGCCTGATATTACAAGGAGGGATCACAAGACAGCACAGTACACTAGAAAAAAAAAGCTAGAATCAGATGTATCACAGCTGGAAATGAATAATTATTGAAGATGATAATTCAGATAATAGTATTTACCCCTATCCCTATTCACATTTTAACGAGTAATATATCAATGAAGATCATTATTGGATGCTAATTATTGAGAAATCTCCCGTATTCATATTCGAATGCGTAACATTTTCAGATGATTCTATTCATACCAAAATGCATTAATTTTCACTCAGAGGATGTTCTAACGGAATGAGATCAGGGAATAAATCAACTCATCTTAAATTCGTTTCAATGAAGATTAGCCCCCCAAGAAGAAAATTGTTATCTTTATTTCCTTTTCAGGACTATAGTAAATCATAAAATCAACTTTAGATTTGTGAGTTCATCTTACCAGTCCAGTTTGTCTCACCATCTGATATTCTGCCGGCCTCAGTTCCGTATATGATCTCTGGGGATCCATGTCGTGATGTCCCTCGGTTGTCTGACATTGCCGATTTGAATCTTCCAATGGATTCTATGATATCTCAGACTCATGTTTCTCCTGTAATATATTTTTTCTGACTTGTGATCTCTCCATGTCATGTTGAGCATTATTCTCTCTCTTGTGCATGTTGCAAGGTACTCACTTTTGACGGCCAGTCTTTGGTTTGGTTTCATGTTCCAGTTCCAGAGGTGACTAGTTTGGTTTCATATGAAGTCCCCAAAGCAATGCCTGTGGGTGAACGTCGAAACATTCCAACACTCCACGACCTTCTTATTTTAGTATAATGAGATGTACGGCACTGAAATTCGGGGGCCTGGCTTGTTTCATTTATGATGTGTCTCAACAGAATGAGGACGTGGACTGTTAGGAACCAAGAAGCACATATAGCAACATATATCAATCGATTTTCTCAGGAAGGTAGGATATGTTACATGGCACACAAAATTATGTGGGGGGAGGAGTAAAAAACACCCCAAGCACCTCAGTATACATCCACTGTCGTCATGTACCATTATTTAACTGCATGTACATGCATTTGGATGCATCAGGTCAATGTTCAGTTTCGTTGATGAAGTGATCTAAGATAAAAATGAAGTGGTCAAAATCAAAGAGAGAGAATTTGAGTCAGGTTAAAGAGAGATGGGACATTAAGCTGAGTTCTGGGAGTCAGCATTGTTAAAAACTTTGAAGAAGTTGTCAAAAAATATCTGCAAAACTAATATCATTTTTTTTCTTCCAGTTCATCTGCAGCAGTTTTTTCTCTGAATATCCGCTTTCATATCAAAACGTCGGACGGATTTTACACCAACAATATTTTGCAGGAATTCAAATATTGCGTAATTTTGCGTATTATCCACGGTTTAAGTCGAGCAAAAATGGAGGTGTAAATCTGATCCACTGATACTATCATATATCAATTACATATTGGCCTTTTGAATATCGCCTCCCGTCTCTCTTTCCGTTATCTTTATTTTCCTCTTCTCGTTTCATCTCGAAATAGCAACTAATCAAGATGACTTCCTGTTTCTGAGGCGACACTCGGAGAACTCTTCCTGGAGTTTTACCCGCTAATTAAAAAGCATCTTATTTTGGGGAATGGCCAGTCAGTAAGAAACTTACATATTTCCATCCCTAGCTACAATATCACAATAATTACATTTCTACTGCTCTCATTTTGTGCTTTTGGTAACTATGAAAATTCCACTACTTGCTCTCTCACTCTCATTTTTCTTTCTTAGTTGGTTAGTCTGAAGAGTTTTCAACGCCCCCTTTCCCAAAAGAAACGTGCTCACACACACACTTCCTAACTTCCGTAGAGCACTACCTCTTTAGTGCAACGGAAAGGACCGACATGACAACGGATCTCCAGTAATAATTATTTGTGCAGTATTCCGAGCTTCCGATATCAGCTATGTACCAAGGAAGCCCTCATGAAAACGATGGAAACACATGGATATAAGATTTTAGAAGTTTACTAAGATATTTTGTAGGAAATGTGTCTTTAAAACTTTGATTACGCGAAGATCCTTTTTTAACCTGTTCATCTATTCTGCAATCAATCTTCACCGACATGAAATAAAAACGAAAGTTTTTAATAAAATATATTTCCCACTTCTTTTTTACTTGTTAATCACAATATATATTTCCGTGTCTCGAATGAATGATTCACCAGAGACAGCAAATGTACCGTAACTAATCATCTGGAAAATTATCTAAGATGATCTTAAATAGATCTTATGTCAAAAATTATCAAACAATAACCAGCACGAAATAACAAAACGACCATAGTCCCCCTTGAAAGCACTTTTCAAAGTAAAGAATCGAAAAAAAAAATGTTTTGATATATGTACTGATGTAATCATGCAAACCTTCAAGATTGTAGCCTTAGGAATATTCTCAGGGATGCCAGACGTACACACACACATGCACACACACATGCACACACACATATAGACACAAAGACTAACAGAGTCAGAAGAATCTGTTGACCACTTGGCTGATTGGTCTGGTTGGCCGTTTGTGGAGCTACGATTCATCATACATGTATCGAAGAAAGCATCAACCGAAATTGTTAACGTAAGTTCTTGAGTTTTCAAGTTAGTCCAGTATGTCTGACTGGATAGATATATATGAATATATCACTCGTAAAGGCCGCACCGATGGAGATGAAGGGCTAAAAAGTATAACATTAACTCATTTATTTATCTTTAAAAAAATTAATTAAATAAGCTTTTTAAATGGTGTGTTCAATTTTCCATGAACACTTATGCTAAATTGGTGCTAGTCATGAACATTTTGATGATCACTACCATACAACAAATGATACAAGTAACTTATTCATTGATCACCACAACATTAATCACATATTGGTTTCTATTGAGTGATTAACCAGACCTGTATATACATTAGTTCATATTTACATTCACTGTCTACTTTTTTCCATTCGTTGATTGATAGGATTTTTGCGTTTGTTGTTCAGCATTTAAAGCTATTTTTGTCAGAGATCGACAGCCAAATCTGTCATGAAAACTGTCAACACGTTTTTCAAGTAATTCTGTTTTAATGGTTGCTTAGTTGGCTATGTATATCTGCGTCATGTCTAGAGTTCACTCTAATGTAGCAAAGAGGGTTGGAAATCCGAACATTTGTTCCTCATTATGAATGGAAAAGCACCTTTTCAAATAGTAATTTATCCATTTTCTCAATATTGAATTGAGCACTCTTAACATGATATGCTACTGGAAGAAATTGGTCAGTATTGACCACCCCTAACATGGCATGGTTCTTGGAGACGTTGGTCACGAATAATCACTCCTAATATGGCTTGTCACTTGAAAATATTTGTCACAATTGATCACCCCTAACATAGCATGCTACGGGAAGACGTCAGTCAGATGAGAATTTCTATTGCGTGGCTAACTTGAATGGTGTTTGTTTGATTTCCCCCAATAATTTTCTTCGAGTAACTTTTGATTGATAATACATAATGAATGAGTAGTCACTTGTTAATGTAAGTACTTATACCAGGCTTCTTTTATAGACACGGGGTCAATACAAACAAAGAATCTAAGTAATAACAATTCAACCCTGAAAAATCCGGAAAAAACAATTCTTCTTCGGTACAAAATGGAAAATTATTGCAAACAATGAAAAGTGATTTACAGAGAAGGTATTTTCTTTTTATCTTATCTCCCAAAATTAAAGGTTGTAAGTAAATTTAGATTGATAGGAAATAATATATAAGTAGACACTTATTACTTTCTATATCCGTAACTGGATAAAGGGTTCACACAGGCTGCACACACAAAAAAGAAACAAAACACTCGGATCTAGAAAAAACAACTTTGTGAGAAGAATGGAAGAAATATGGCCGACGATAAAAGCCCCCCCACCCCAAAAAAAACGAAATCACAAAAGAGTTTTCTCTTTTTCGTTAATTTTCTGTTTGCAAGCCTTTCTGATTTCTGTGTAGCGGCAACCAATGATCAAATATTTCTCCAATTAAAGACTTCGTACACAATCGATCGTTTCCAGGAGTGGTGAAGCGCGATAGATTGAGAGAGTCAAAATATCAAGTGATGTATTTTTTCTCATTTATGGCGATCTTTTCATCATCATCATCATCATCATCATCAGCAGCAGCAGCAGCAGCAGCAGCAGCGGCAGCAGCAGCCATCTACCATTCGTCATTGGACATCGACCTTCCCCTAGATTCACCAGCACTATGTATCACGGGCGTTGCGGAGTGTATATTCCTTTAAATTATCTAGTTCGTCATACAATCTTATATTCCGTCAGCTACAGTTTTGCAGATGATCACTAGGGATTTTTGGTAATTGTCTGCTATTCTTGGAAACATTAAAAGCCGATTTCCATTTGAGTTTTATAATTGATTCTATGATATTTTGCATTTTCGCTTCTTTTCCAATATGTGTTGCTGCCTGTGATCTCCCTATGTTATGTTGAGCGTGCTTCGGTCTTGTTTAAGTTGCATAGTTTTCAGCTTCTGAATATAAAGTGCTCGAACAGGGTCAGATTACTGACTACAACATTAGTTATCTACTGCTTATATTATATCTGATAATATATATATATATATATTCATATATATATGTATATATATATATATATATATATATATATATATATATATATATATACACTTATATATATATATATACATATAAACAGGCAGCTGTTTCGTTGTATTATAACTGTTCGGTGTAGCTGTAAACTCAATACCACTCCAGTACCACTAAGTTGGGTCGAAACCTTCGCTCCGGACCCATAGTCAGATGCTCCATCCCTAGGCTGAACTGGACTGTTTGCAGGACCAATTCACCTATAATTTCTTATCTACCAGAATGCTCAATTCCAGAGTTCGAAGATCATCGCGTATATACTCCCTATCATTTTACTATCAAGTATTTACAAACCATTCTCGAAAATACAAATAGATTAATAAAGACTTTAGATGGAAACAGATTGCTCGAACAACTAGGTTCCAGAAGTTGGTATTCGACAATACACCACTTACAAACAATAATCCAGCATATTAAAAAGATACTGGAATATAACAGAAAACCTTTTCTGGTTATGTCTTGATTCAATAGAACAAACGGCAGTATCTAATTCTGACTGACAAGGTATAAATGAAAAAAAATAATTGGGAACATATTCGGAAATTATACAGCAATAATCGGACTTGATAAATATACTAACAAGATGAAGATTGGAAATATATATATATATATATATATATATATATATATATATATATATATATATGTGTGTGTGTGTGTGTGTGTATATATATATATATATATATGTGTGTGTGTGTGTGTGTGTATATATATATATATATATATATATGTGTGTGTGTGTGTGTATATATATATATATATATATATATATATATATGTGTGTGTGTGTGTGTGTGTGTGTATATATATATATATATATATATATATATATAAGCGATTGACTGCTTTGGACCAACAGAATGAATTATAAATCGCATTATATCAAAATTCATTTAAGATGATCTCCCGTTGTTACACGGTTGATATATCACTCAATTTATACAACTTATTTCTTGATATATCGAATTATGTCTGTTTATGCTAGAATGCAGCCCAGAGCTAAGCAGCCAACGTTTACAATTGATGAGTTACCCTAGGGCTCACCTAACAAAGGGGTCAAGTAAATCCTGACAGGATAATTGCATTGTCACTGGGAGTACGGAAGTAGGGATTCCTCCCAAAATGGCAAATGGGATTCATTTGGTCAATGATTGTATGGTTGCTCCTTGTCGGGCATCATGATGTAAAATTTGTGATATTACGATCACAGCAAAAGAATGTGCATCCAATGTAAGGAACAAAATATTTTGTCATTTGCAGGAGGAAATAGAAAATATAAATGGTTTACAAACGGTAAAACATTCCAATGTAAAATATCTACTTTACGTGTTCTATCCTCGAGTTGGTTGTCGATCATCTTATTGGGTAATGTTACTCTAAAATTGGTAAGAAAGTATTCCATCACATCAGTGTTGTTATGGGGATTGATCCCTGCGCCCTACTTAAACATGAATATATGTTCCTTTCTTTTCTGTATCGTACGGGTGCTATTTAGAACAAGCAGTTTTCCATATCATATAATACAGGGAACCATTTAATCAGAATATTCAAGAATAGTTAGAGCTCCCCGTACATTTATTGATATCATACCAAAAATTGCTATTATCTATAAAAAAAATGGTCTATAAGAGCGGCAAAATTGGTAAGATTTCTAGATATTTTGATAAAGCCATGACGAAACATCCTTATCACTTCAGAGCTCACCCATTATGAAATAATTGAGAAAACTAAATGATTTTTAACAGGAATATGAAAATAAAATTAATGAATGATGTATATTAATAAATCTATTTGTATTGATGTTAGGGGAATCAAGTAACCACCAGAAGAGATGGACCCAGTCTTTGTCGGTATGAAAGATAATTGCATTGACTGGGACATGGGTAAACATTTGGCTCTGGTCCATTCGTCTGACTAATAGGTAGTTGGGCTGAGTGGAATATCGAACATAGAATGCCAAGCAACAAATTGTCTAGGTATGTTAATGGAATATCCCGTTGATGTATTTCTAGTTTTGTTCCAATCATATAGATGTAAGGATACTTTATCTGATGACTTGAAGGAAAACAGTGAATTGATAAGATCCCGACGGTATACAAAAGATAACCTTAAATTACTGGAAAATTGTCGAATTCTTCGGTTGAATATGTTTGTAAAGAATCCACTCGGGGAGGTTTTCAGTGTAATTAATACTTTCAAGGCCGATGTCATAAGTTTGAGATAAAAAAATAAGAACAACGGATGCAATATTCACATGAGTAAAGACTCGATACAAATGACCAGAACAGAGAATGTGTCCTTGAGGTAAAATACGTAAGTAAACACTTGAAAAAAATTGATGGTATGTGCTATCAAAAAATATTTATATGAAATACATCATAATAATAATATATACAAAATAACGATCTGTGACAATTGCTATACGTTAAAATCATAACTGAAAGGGAGGTGGTCATTGATCAAACTGCTGAGTGCCATGCTAATATAACTATTTTGTTCTTAAAATCCTCGAAACATGAACAACTGTTCATCCCATCAAGCGATAATTTACACATTTTACCATAATAACAGAGTAAAACAGGGAAAAAACACTAAGAAGATTAAGTATATTGTATTAGCTGATATTGGAAAATAAGTGACACAAAAAGTCTTTTTTCTTCTTCACAGGTTAATCCTTTATGCTGTGAAGCTTTCAAAAACGATACATACACACACACATATATATATATATATATATATATATATATATATATGGAATATCCCGTTGATGTGTTTCTAGTTATATATATATATATATATATATATATATATATATATATATATATATATATATATATATATATATATATATATATATACCCATACCCACATACATACTGACACACAAACGTTGGAGTTGTTGAATGTACAGTATTGAGACAGCAAAATTCATTCAGTTTGAAAACCGGAAACGATCTCAATGTATTTTCGGGGTTGGGAGACATTGATGGTGATGGATTCAATATTTTCATCTTGCATATATACCAAGTTAAACCAAAAAAATGACTAAACAAATAGGATCGAAGGAATACTCCAAAGAGCTCAAATACTCCCTGTCTAGGAGATAAGTATTCAATATCCCCAGACTAAACACAAGCAGATAAATTAGAGGAGATCGAACTCGCTTCATTTGCGAGAGGAAGCAAAAATATCTTGGCAATCATGGCACTGCAATAGGCGGCGTAAGTCTTTCCGTCAACTTTTTTGTGTCCGAATAACCTTTTTCGAGATTATATTGAATCGGCCCCCGTGCAATCAGTCAAAAATGATACATCGTAATCTTTGCCCCTCACTCCACATCACTTCTTTCTTTACCACGCCCCATACACTCACCTTGCTTCCTGGCACCCTTTCTCACCACATTGACGTCTCAAGCTCCTTGGCATCCCTCCTAGGTCCTTATACCACCTTCACCTTCTGGGCGGAAGCTTTCACTTTGGGAATAATCGGTCTACGAAATATGACCTCTGGCAGAAGGACAGTGTCGGTATTCACATCTCCACATGAGATTTTACAGGTGCAGCCAGAGAAAGAAAAAGCTTGTGTAATGGAAAATCCCTGTATAATCCAGATGTTGGATCATCTATAAGTAATAATCAACTTTCATACCAATGTTCCAAACTCTACTTCTTCCCTCATCTAAATCCACATCTTGTCTCGATACCTGCCACCACACTGGAAAAACAAAAGTAAAATAATCTCCATTCTTTGGATCTGTCGAAACATACAAATCTAGCAAAGATACAAAAATATCCAGCCAAAAGTCTCAGATTATCCCGGGCGAATGGAAGTTTTGACAAGATTATGTCAAATAAGCTCACCTTGATCATTTAAACATATCGAACTGTCGTTGGCATCCTGACTTGCTTATTCATAAAAGTAAAACACGAAGAATTTTGTTGAAGAGCCAAACAAATCCAGTGTTTGGTTACTGCTTGAACACGCCATTTTGATTCAAACATCTTTCTATAATTCATCAAATGTTTGTCCGTCTGTCAATAATTGCGTAGGTCAAAGATATCTAGAGCTGTAGCTATCGAAATGTCTGTGCTTATAGATATGACCGAAGGGGATGGTTGTAGCATAGTTATCAGATTTTTTCTTTGAATTGCAAAACCGTCCAAGCTTTCTATGAGGGAGTGGAAAATGAGATACAATCTCGTCTCACCACGTCAGTATTCAGAGATCAGCTTGATGAATTTTGTTTGAGATGCGTCAGCGTTCTCGAAAGCACCACACACAGCAGAAAACTGAAGAGGTGAAGCTGTTTACAAGCTACAGAGTAAAAATGAATGGAATAGAATCTGGTGTACGTAGTGGTTCTTTGGTAGTTTTGTCGAAGAGAAAAGTAAGAAGAGTTGTCAAGGGTGTAAGACAAAGGGGTCAGTAAATAAAGTGGGGTTAAATGTTTTGGTTTTAAGGGAAAGTGTTGATGGATATGGTGGAATGAAGTTGGATTTTGTTGTTTTTGTTTTTCGGCAGCGTGTGAGCAGGTCACAGTTCATGGCTGTCTGTCAATGTTTTATGTCTTCATTTGATTGTGTGTAAGCGTGTGTATGTGTGTGTACTTACAAATGTGTGTGCTTAATATTATTTTGGAGTTTATCACGTATGTTAAAAACAACAAGTAAGGCCACGAAATTATTGATTCACGCACGTTTATATATGTATGTGCGTGCGAAAAAATATATATGTATATATAGATATAAAAATTTACATACATACCTATATATAAGCACTTTATGTACATATCTTTATATATGTATTTAATATAAAGCAAAGTAATACTTCTGCTTATCTTGCTGCCATTAGCGAGATTGGTTTCTAAAAATATACCCCCAAATAATCCCAAATCCCAATGTAGCAATAGTTTTTAGTTATAAGAATTACCGATGCGATAAGATATGTGTGTTCTGTCTGGTTCTAACAATTGGAAACGCAATTGTTTTTTTGGGAAACACGAAATTGAATCGGGATAATATAACGTAACTTTTACATTGATTTATGGAATATCACACGTATGAAAAGCTTTGAAAAAAAGACAGAGACCAATTTCAACGAAAAATCAACAGTGGAATCGCAAATACTTTCAGGGCATCAAGATTGAGATGGATAGTTTGGAACCCTTTGTACGCGAGAAAACTGATATCGTTTCTCTTGAATGTTTTGGATAGTTCTTCCATCTAACATTATAATTGGATTCTCAGTAAATAAACAAGGACGATCTATTCTGGCCTGGAACAGTCGGTATTCATTCACTTTCAAACGATGGTAGAACATGACACATGGTCATGTTTTATGCAGGGAGCTTACACGCGTACATTGAGCAAGCAGAAACATTTCCAGTCCCTGGTAATATCATTAGAAGGCATGTTGGCAACCACTGACCCCACCATTTGAGTAAGTTATGGTGTTGCAACCCAGAAGGACTGTCATTCCGAGACTGAATATAGTATATATTTTTGTGGCCAACGGATAACCCTCTAGAGTATAAGTATGGTACTTCTTCAACACTCTTATAACAGACTGACTGCCGTAGGGTCAAACTCAACTCTGATTTCTATTCCGAATGAAGATGATGAGTGCAATGTTTGTAATATATATATAATGAAAGAAAAAAAATGTATTTATTTATCAAATTAAGATTTTTCCATTATTGCATGTTCGATAAACTTTCGTTAATATCAAAGATTGTCAACTTGATTAGTCACACAGCGTCCTTACAATCAGTTCGTCGTTAGTTCAAATCACAGTGGATGAATGTGAATTTTACGTATCGGTTCACAACCTTACTTCTGGTATTTTTCCTCCGTTGTTATAGTAGAAAAGTCTATTCCAGTCTTGAGTTTGACAAGCAAAAACATTTATGCTCTTTATTGGCTAACAATGTATTGTGATGCATTCATATTAAATCAACGCAAAACACCATTGTTTACTAATTACTCACTGACAAAAGCAATGGTTGATTAACTAGTCTTGCCAGTCGTTTATCGCTATAAGGTGATTGGTTCTCACTACCACATGCTTATAATCTTCAGATCCACGAAGAAACGGTAAATGGGCCTGTGTCGTAAATCTTCACTACTGAATTAGTTTTGATCTTGACAAGGTATCCAACATCAATCGTATTGTTCTGTACTAAGCTTAGCTTGGCAAATGATTTTCGTACGCATTTGCAGGAAGATACACAACGATCCAGTCTTGCAGAAAATAACTGATATATAATTAGTTCTATCCTTGCTGCATGACCAAAACTTATGGATTTTACCTGATCGAATTTTACCTTGTGAATCTCAATGAATTTTTTTCTCTGATCAACAAAGATACTAAACATTATTCTGTTTCTTTATTCGACAAAGATTTTTCAACAATGATTATGTTCCTAGTAGAATTATTAAAGATTACTAAGCTGAGTTTTTTCCATCATTTTCGGTTCATGCTGCTCACTGATGGACTGAGTGTTGCATTGCTATGCAAATAAGAATTCAGATATCGGTAAAGCTAAGGGAGGAAGATGACTCTTCGCTCTTGAAAATGTAAACTGATTCTTTAATTTTCTTCCACACCATCGATCGTTTCAGTGTCGATGGGAAAAATAGTAATAGTGCCAAAATAAACATCAGAGAGAGAGAGAGAGAGAAAGAAAGAAAGAGAGAGAGAAGAAAGAGAAGGGGGTGGACGGGGCTGAAAAATGTGTTTCTTTGTTGTATTTGGTTACAGACCCTTATAATTTCAAGTCAGGTTCGTATTGGTTTATTCATCTTTTTGAATTTCCTTTTTCCTTTCTTTTTGTTTACAGCTTGTCTAGGAATTGGCTTAATTGAAGCAAGGCAAATGGGATCTGCCTTTGTGGCTCATTTAATTCTCTCGGTGGGACTACTTTACAAACCTATTTTAATTCTGATTTCAATTTTATATTTTTCAACCCTGTCAGTAATGACCGCAGCTACCTAATTGGCTTAACTGGTACCATAACCCATTACATGACCGGTCACATCACTGATCAAGCACCCACTTTTTGAAAAATTGTTCCTTGGAATAATGGCAGTCGGCTATTAAATTCTCATCGAGATTTTTACTGCTGGGGCCCTGTTACAAGCAGCCGAGACTCAGTCAGTCTGGCAGTAGCTTCTCCGATAATGACGTTGATCCAAACGCTTGTTAAGTATCCTTGATCCCGACTGTCTTGTCGAAAATTGCAACTCATTCTCTTGCAATCTCCCACTCGTATCAAAATATGTTTTCAATTTTACGCATACACACTTATGTCTAAATATGTACATGCAAACACGACGTTTCCCAAACACACATATACCACTGCCAATAGACCTGCCTCATGGTCGTAGCTGCAAAAAACAAAAAAAAAATACATACGTTCCTGTGCACTTGCCTGTGCACATACTAAAGTATTCTAAACAAGGCCTGCAATTTTCAACCCCTTGAAGAAATTAAAAATTAACAAACTTTAAAGAAACTTCATAACGTGTGTAGTTAGGCTAAAAAGTCTATATAATTTCAAAGAGCTGATGATCATGGTTTCCCATAAATTTGCTAAATTTTATGGGAGTCAAATCAAAGTAAAAATGTTTTTCTTTGAGTGAATGTTCTTAGACGATCAGTGATAGTCGAAGTTGTAGACAGAAATCATTATAAAAGACGAAGAAGATATAAAATTTAGATGAAGCAGAAATTATTAGTCCTCACTAGTTTATTATCGATGGACATGGAGCTCTTTGTCGTGTGCATCGCAAAGCCAATATTTTCTGGACCTACTGAACCTGTCCCATTCGTCTTGTCATCCAATATACTGTCCGTCTTGGTTCGGCATTTTATCTCCGGGAATACATGTTGTGATTTGTGATGTCCATCGGTTGTTTGATATTGTTGCCTCATGACCAGCCCATTGCCATTTGAGTTCCGTAATGTTTTTTTACGATGTCTTGAAATCTCTCCATGTGATGTTCAGGATTGTTTCCTAATGTGCATGTTTCATGATTGTCAGTCGAAAGGTTAGTTGTTGGGTCAGGTTCCATGTTTCAGCTCAATGAGTGACTATCAGGATGGTTGAATTCTTTTTTTAGGACTATTCAGATTTTTTTTGCTTTTGATTGTTAACTTTGCTCCACCAAAGACTGGCCATTCCAGTATGGTTCAAGAGAAAGCTTGTATTTCGCTTGATTTCGTACTTTTTGAAGATTCCATCGAGATTTGTTGTCTGGGGTAAATGTAGTGGTTTACTTTCTCAAGCATCAATTTCGATTGCTATGCGTTCATTCCCGACATGTTTGTTGTATATGATCTTTGTTCAATTGAAATTCATGTAGAGGCCAACTTTCAGCGTTCTTTGTTCAGGTCATCTAATACTTGAAAACTAACAAGCTGGATGTTGAGAACCTACAACCTCTGTGGTTAGTGTATTTTGGGAGTGGATATTTTATATCTTTCCTCGTAAAATGATGGATGAATTATTGTAAACAAACTAACATTATTTCTATATTCACACGAATTCACCGACGTTGAGGGGGCGAAATAAGGGAAATACTTTTTCTGAGTGGATGATCTTCAATCTTATATGAACTACGATGGTCAAAGTTTCAAAGATGAAGGGAGATAAAGCTAGCAAAAGCAGTAATTGAAGGAACAAAAATACTCAACAACTATTGAACAAAAAAAAAATTGGAAAAAAAAACATCGACTAAAAAAACAGTTAAGGGTCAGGGAAGTTAAACTTGACTTGATCGAAATGAAGTCGACGTTGATGACATATACCGAGAGAGATATTAAAAAAAAGAAATTATGTATATATATATACATATATATATATATGTGTGTGTGTGTGTGTGTGTGTGTGTGTGTGCACGTGTGTGTATTCCATCTTGAAATCCTATCTGGTCTCGTTCCAAAATGATTTATTCATAAAAGAAAGGAATTCTTGTCCGTAAATCTTGTTTGATGAATATATTGTCAATGGAGAGACAGGCGGATATCATTCAGGAAATTGTTCTCCAATAATATCAAAAAGAAAAGGAAAAAATAACTTTTTGCAACTACGAAGTATGAGATATTTTTTACTCCCATATAAACCATCAAATATACTCAATGAGTCAAAATTATAAGATATCTTTTATGAAAGACAGCACATTTATAATTAACTCAAATCATCAGAAATAATTTGTTAAGATTGAGAATCCAGCCTGGTGGATAGACTAGAATAGAACCTTTTCAATGTGATAAAATTCATAATGTTAGTAAGCTAATTAATTTCACTCTCTAACGATATATATACATATGCAACGGTACTGATATATCAGACTGATTAATATCTGATGATACCAAGTTCGACATCAGGTCCTTATCAAAGACGGTCGATATAAACCAGAAAAAGGCAGTCCATATAAAATATCTCAGTCTTATGGGTCGAGTCAAAAGATTACCCATTAATAAAAGGAGCCACGCAATCGATCGATTATTTCGAAGATATATATTTTTGGAACTGCTCATAACTGAAATCAGTGTGAAACATGTTTCTAAATTTTCCTTTTCGTCCATAGACATGTATATCATCAAGTGAAAAAAGACTCTTGTCTGTCCACCGGAGAATGTGTGTAGGTATTGCTTCTGCATTCTCAACCACTGTATAATATTTCTTTAAAAATATCACACACTTGCATAAAGATATTCTTCCTATTTCCCTTCTCTATTCCATTTTGTCTCCATCTCTGTCTCAATTAAAAAGATTCATTAGGTATTAATCGCCACCTTCGGTCAGTGATGGTATATCCCATAGTTCAATCTATTCCTGTGTTGTTGTAGTCCAGAATTTACACCGATTTACGATAGCTCAACTTACATTCATACAAAGTTGAGTCTTTTTTTTAAAACATTGAATAACCCCAAATAAACAGCATAGCTCGACCGTACTTTATTTCTTGCTATATGCGAATCTACAACGACATTTGACGACTATCTTCAAAAGCCTTCCTCTGCTTCTCCAACACGTGACATCCAGTTTTTAGGGTTTGCAGAAAAGATATTTCTATCTGTATAGAAATGCTGAGCAATGTTCTACGACGTATTCTCACAGTGAATTTGTGGAGATCTGTGGTGTAAGCTTTTACAATCTGTTCCAAACATGTAAAGTGATCAAGATATTTTCTATATTCTTTTTATATGCACTCATGTATATCAGAAGGGTAATGATTCTTATCATTTTTTTCCGACGTTTCACCCAACAACGCAGGATATTAAAGGAAAGGGTGTATATAAAGGTGATCGTTGACTTTCATTCGGTAAAATTAGTAATTAGCTGAGTCCATGACAGGCCAAAAATATGTGTCAGATCCCTGGGCGCGGAGAGTCTTCGTGTGGGGGAGTCTTATCCATGTCCTTCAAATGAGATGTTTTCAGATATTTCTGATTGTGTGTGTAAGTTAACTGGAATATCAATGATGGATAATTGAGGTCAACAGGGGATCTATTCCCTTTTAACTAATGGCAATAACACCACTTGACGTGCCAGGGAGATGTTTGACCTCCGGCACCAGGACTCCAATATTCCCGGAGGACCTGACACGTTTCAACTAATTATTATCCCCACACACCAGAAGTAACAGATAATCTATAAATATTGCACTTCTTGTGTACATTTCTTGAATGAACCGTTGTGCGTAACGTCGAAATAAAACATGATAACCATTTGTAAATTTGCCTTCCGATATCGCTATTTCACTCTCTATCTTCCTCTTCCCCTTCTCCCTCTCTCTCAGACATACACCCCCACAACCCCTACACGCATATACACTCACACACACACATACACACACACACATATATATGTATATACATATATATATACGTATTTAAATTCATATATGTGTACAGTGTGTATCAAAAGTCACTACACACACTTGTAAAGATGATTTTAAATGCAAACTGACAAAAACCGTTTAAAGTCGTTACTCACGAACCGGAATCATTACGTACGATATGGTTGGATTATTTTTACTCGTTATGCATCTATATATTTATAATGTATTCATCGCGTACTCTCTGACTTTCGTCGGGAGTTGCTGGTTTCAGAATGAGGAGTAACAAGTGCAAAATAATCCGATTATTTATTCATGATCATTAATATATCCACCTTGCAAAATTCAGTCAAAAATCCAGTACATTGTTGTTTGGGGGTTTTGCTTCTCAAATTTCCTCAAGATCACAAATTTTCCCCCAAAAGTAGTAGACTTCTTTGAGTGAACTGACTTTTTTTTATAGCCATTCAAAAAAGTCATCATTCGGCAGAGACATTCCTGACATCAGGGAACATTTTCAGTAGGGTGTTCGCTAACAGTTCCTGATTATTCCATTTCTTTATAAAGTTGCATGAACTTTGTCGACGTGGTTTCATCTACCCCAACCCCAAAATAGAAAAGTTGAACTTGACTCTCGCCAGACTGTGATTTTGCGCCTCGGTTCTAAAGTTAGTTTCATCGAAATTATAATAGGGGTAGATGTAGAGAGGCCAGAGTTTCAAAAGATTCTCGGACATTGAGCTATCGATTGATATCAATTTCACTATGATTGGACAGACTTCTGGAAAGAAACGAGAAAAAGAAAATGTATAGTCACTTTTGAGATACCTTTTATATCCGGAAAGATATTTATTGGTTTGTGTTTGTAAGATTTTGCTGTAATAAAAGCTAGAAGCGTACTGATTCCTATGGGGACAAACGTTTAAAAATGGCCAAAGTTTTTGATAGCGATCAATAAAACCGAGATTATCTTTATGGGAAGAATATCCTTCCCATATCACCTTTTTTACTTACACAGTCAGAGGGAAATTTCTATCGAGACTGACGGAAGGGTATCAGGATTATCGGGCTAATTGAAAAATTACACGATTCATGCAGCGAATTTTTACGTTGCAATAAGATTTCCACTCCAGATATATAATATTCTATAGTAAGTATCGTACATCTCCAGTTATATCCTAATTGAGGGTTACATGGGGTTAGGTACAAACTGGAAATTGTCAATAAGACCCACTTCCTGATTTCCTAGCCTGCCAAAATGTGGTTTTGCTTATAGCACTTGGTATTCCCCAATGCCCCCTCTAAGTGTATCACGCCGACAGGCTTGATCGATTGAGCTAGAAATACGCTGGATATTTCGAGATTTACCCCTTATAATGACAAGAAAAAAAAACTTCTTTTTTTTTAGATTGCATCCTGAATAGATTTCAAGTGGGCCAGCAATGCAAGTTTGCAAATTTTATCTCAAGTTTTTACCCTTCTGTTTCCAGAAATCTGAACTTTTTCGTGATCCAACTGAAGGCGGGAAAAGTTACGTATTTTTTGATAATCACTAAAGCAATTTTTGATTGATCATCCCCAACTCGGCATGCTGTGAAAAGACGTTGGTCATATGACGGTTTCTGTTGAGTAACTAAGCAAACATTTTTTTCAAGTCGTTTTCATGACTGAGACACAGTAATGAATTGAACAACGGGTTACTGAACGGGGTTTGGGGGGTTGGGAAGCTCAAGCACTCTATTACTGTGCCACAGTGATCAGTAACTTATATAGATTATTAAATAGGATTTACTACGAGTAACGACATTATTTAGCGTTTTGCATTGGCTTATTCGAGCAATGGTGACCAGTTGATCTGTTTACAGTGTAACTCCCCCGAACCCTTCCATTCTTAAATTGTGGAAGTGCAACAAAAAGAAAAGTGCGAGTTGACGGACAGACACGTTGTTTGTTATGGTGCAAATCTAATTGCAACCGTGTGGTAGGTTTCATGAAACAACCATGTGACTGTAATTATATTTTTTTAGTAAACTTATCGTTGCATATTGTTGTATGTCTATAAGGAGAGAAAATGAATATTAACTTTCTTATTCATTTTGATTAGTTTTGCTTACGTTTCTATTTTCAATTGTTTTCTATCACAACTTTAATTGCAAAAAATAGAAAAATGAAATTATGAATAACTTAATTTTTCTACTTGAATGTTTGAATATGAATATCTATCTTTTATTAATTGTATGCGCTGAAATACTCAGTTGTGAGATTATCCTCCAAGCTAAAATGTCATCTGCCTCCATTTTTGCGTGTGTGTGTGTGTGTGTGTGTGTGTGTGAGAGAGAGAGAGAGAGAGAGAGAGAGAGAGAGAGAGACAGAGACAGAGACAGAGAGACAGAGAGACAGAGTGTGTGTATAGTTGTTTGTAATTGTACCAACAAAGACATTGGCAAATTCGGTATCCATTCGAAAAATTTCCCCATTCTCATTTCCTGCAGGTGGAATTAAAAAACCCACTTGATACATGCAAAAGTAATGTCTCATGTTGAACATGAATTTTGTATTTGTAGTGATCAATTAGAATGTATGAAGCATTTTATAAATTCATTCATTTTAGGAATCGAAATTAGTTAATTCACTGCATAAGTCAGAAAGTTTCCCCCCAGAGAAAGATTTTAATTAACAAAACGATCGGTTGCACGTCCATAGAAGAAAGACTTTAATCAATCTAACGGTAATTGTATGCATGAAACATGCTTACCAATTTTTGTTCCATCTTTTAAAATATTTCTCTCGCCCTCCTCATCTTTATAATTTTCGACTTATCTTAAATATGTATGGTAGAAGATCTCAATAGTGGGTCATACAGTTAGGAATTCATTGCTCGAAGGTATTAGTCTGCAAAATTGATTAATTAACCGTTGTACGACGGTTTTTGTTTTATCAATCAATATATCTTAGTATTATGTTGTACTCCCAGTGAAGATAATTCCCAACAATACAAAAGATCTATCGACTTATTCTATGAAGTATTATGAGGCAGCGAGGTGCTCCTAAATATCAACTCAGCTTATGTAAAAAACTCTGATTGTCTATCCAAATCAGACAAGTTTCGAAAACTAATTTCGGACTTCGACGTCCATTGGATGATTATTTGTTTTTGAACCATACCGTCTCTATCCATGATCCTACTTCATGATGTACGTTTCACAACTGTGATGTTTGTCTTACTATCGTAGAAAGTGGAAATTGTGTAAACAGTGCAATAAAAATGAGTAAACACTCGTCAAAAAGGATAATGATGAAACTTATTTGCATGGTAATATATGCCACAATTAGTTCAGAGTAATTTCCAAGATTCAAAATGAATGAATTTACTTGAAAACTTTCTTCATTTTTGATTAACCTTTTTAATTTTGATATTTGAAGAGTTTTGTAGTACCCTGTATCAGAAGATACCCACAAACACACAGGAATTGTATTTTAAATTTCTATTTCAAACTTTTCGTTATTGGGTTCAATTAAACCGAATGATCGTTATAAGGCACATAAATTCTTTAAGAGGAGGTAATACTCGGAAAAAAATTAGGATCATTCTTAATCGGGCATTTTCTTCCTGATTCAAAGGTCTAAACGAAAACCAGACATACTAACTCTCTTTATCCTTAAATCTAACTTTCCATCGAATGCCTGAATGAATCTAACACAGCTGTCCATTATTATGACAAAATCTTCTACAGAGAAATAATTAAATGGGGATCTGTAAACGGACTACAATGCTTATCGAACAAACATTGGTCTCAAAGGGAGAAATGTCCAAACATTTTGACAAGGTTTTCTTTCTATGATGATCGATGACTTTATTTGGATAATCCTTTAAAGGGTGGTATTGAAAACACAGGTGTTCACATCTTATTCAAGAAAGATATTTCCCAAGTTAGGTTGTAAAAACAAAGTTTAGCAGAGAAATAATGTGTTTCTCAACACCAGCAAAGACGATTTGTTTGTTGTTCTGCGGTCACGAGGCTGCCAGAGAGTATGATCGTAGTATAAACTAATAAAATACCCGTTTGTTTTCTAAATGTATACCCAGGTGTGTGGAAATCCAAAGCACTGTAGAATCTTACTCGGGTTGTTTCGAGTGATCATCCCTGGCACTAAACCATCTTCAGCTCATGAACATTCGAAAGCAAATTCAATCCACTTCAGCCGTTCATTTTGATCAAATATATTGTTTAACACATGATCCTTACTTGATGTTATATTTTTCAATTAGTTCGGAGTAGTCTCCAAGATTCTCTTCTTTCAATTATTCGTTCCGATTTTGAAATTCAAAGTTGATTTGGCTCCAACCTGTAGACTGTGTGAGGAAGTTCAACTCAACTGGATGATCGTTAAAAGACTTACTTTCTCTTACTGAGAAGTTAACATTCAGATAGTTCAATATAAAGCAACAATAATTTTTCTAATCAATTTTGCAATCTCACTCTCGTACAACAAACCCTTTTTGTCTGATCTGGTGTTGATAAGGGAATACATTGTTCTTCTGATGTACCTTGTTTTCAAAACCGAATTTAAAATAAATGTCTCAAATAAGATGTGTACTTCTAGCACATTCTCCCTATCTACAACCCCCTTGAAGTGTTGTATAACAATTCGATTCTCAGAACAAATTTTTCTATTCCCAACTTTCGACGTAATTCTTTTCAAAATCTGACAGTGCACGGACACGTTACCTTTCTATACCCTAACCAACAAAATAGAAGAAATATATGTATTCAGATACACAATCACTCATTCTATCTTTCTGACCGTCAGTCTGTCTGTCCACACGATATCTCCGAAAATATGCGATGGTTCCCTATGAAATTTTCTGGAAGGGTGAACAATGAGGTGAAAAAGTCTTCAATGTATTCTTAGGTTTTTGTTTTTATTAGAAGGTTGAACAATGAAACAAGTGATCCTATTTTCCATTGATAAATACACAATTAATTATCTTACGTCGTAGTTATTTGTCTACATCGCATAATCTAGCCCAAAAATAAATGTCTATCCATAAAATATCTCAAAAATTTTCTTAAAAATCTTGTGAAAAGGCGGAAAATAGGCTACAAAAGGGACAAAAAATATTGATTGATCAATGCAACATGACCCCATCCACCTGTAGTTATATATTTACACCACATAATATCACCGTAAACTCATGCGTGTCCACACGATTTTTCCACAAGTTCTCTATAGATTTCAGTGGACTTTTTTAAAGGGACGATAGAAAGCTCTGGTGCGAGTGACTACATTTCAGGTCTGATCCACGCACAATTACTTCCCCTGAAGAGTGCGTTAGCTGAATCATGAGTTCATTGAGTGCTTTCTAGTCATAAAAAAGATTCGATCAGATTGAGAAAACGTCCCGCATAACAATCCTCACACTCTTTTTCATTTGATTCAACGTCTCGTAACAATACAGTGGTAGAACCTGGGGCGAAAAAACGATGATTGGGGCAGGAAATAATATTTACTTGCTATATTAGTAGTAAAGATAATTATCAGCATATTTATCAGATGAACTCTGGTCACCCATAATTCTTTTTAGTTGTAATTCTTCAAAATATTTCTCATCACAACTTACTCAGATAGTTAGTGTTGGGCAGTTGGCAAATAGTGAATATTTGAAAGAAAAAATCTCTTTCTGTTCATTTCGGTATTGCATCGTTTCTGCCTCGAGAAGTTTGGATTTCTGAACCAGCTGCTATACCACCTGAGCTATGATTGGTGAAAAACATTTGAAATTACTCGCTCATACGTTAAATCATTTATTTTCATATTTTTCATACTATTTTACGTGCACTGACAGTATTTGTACCGTTGATAATGCCTTGATTATTTGATTGATTTTATACTTTCATTTCTTTCATGTTAATTCAATTAATTCAAATTGCTTTTATCATCGTTTCCATCATCATCAGCAGCAGGTCTGGGGCGCCTGTTGTTAGACAAAAACTTACTATCTCAGACGTCTCTAGCGTGAAGATCATGAGCCTATACTCTCTGAACGTGTCTAGTTTGTCAAACAATTATATTTTTGTTGGGCAGAGTTTTGAACATGATTCCTGGGGATAATTCAGACACAGATAGGAAATTGATAAAGCAACAAAAATCAAAACGATAAGGATAATTGTCAAAAAATATTGATAATTTTTCAATTCTTCAACGAAAAATCAAGATAATATCATAGAGTCTACATAGCTTTTAGACCTTGTGGTATTTGTGATAGCGAAATCAATAACACCAGGCGTAAAAAAAACAAACTAGAATAACGATTGAACACTAGGAAACTGGCCGTTGTTTTAAACTTTTGTCTAAAACAGAGTAAAGTCCCTGAAGATTGGACCACTCCAATCATAATGCTTTTATATATCAAAAAAGGAAATCTAATAGCTATAGACATATAATCCTACTCAACTGCATATACAAACTCCTCATATAAATAATCCCAAACTTGATCACAAAAACACTAGAAGAAAAACAACGACAAGAGCAAGCTGACTTTGGAAGAAGGTACTCGATCATGGACCACCTACATCCGATAAATCAGCTGGAAGAAAAAGCAGCAGAATATAAAATACCATAGGCTGTAGCATTAATCAACTTTTGACTTCCCAAGGTCATGGAGGCCATCACTCCACAAGATGTAGATCCAATATACGTGAAAGTGCTGCAACATATATACAGTCATAGCAGCTCATTTATCATGGTAGATAGGGACTCTGAGCAATTTCAGCTCCACAAAGGGGTAAGACAAGGTGATAACAGCTCATTCAAACTCTTCACAACCTGCCTTGGGGCGATTTTCAGGAGACTAAACTGTGAGGAAAAAGAATCAAAATTGAAGGCAAATATCCAAGCAACTTCAAATTTGCAGATGACATTGCCCTTTTTGCAGAGAACCTATCCAACTTCCAACTAATTTTAGATGAACTAAATGAAGTGAACAAGAAAGTCAGTCTGCACATGAACTACAACAAGGCGAAAATCATGTGCAACAAACACATCGGAAATAAAAACACTGAGATCAAAATTGAAATCACAGAACTAGAGGAAGAACGCCACTACATCTACTCTGGACAACGATGCTCCAAGACACCTTTAGAAGAAGAAGAAATCGAGCAAGAATCACCCCAAGATTGCAAGACTTCAGCCGAGCAAGCTCAACATGCAAATAAAAGAATCATGCTCAACCTCACAAGGAGAGACCACACGACAGCACAATACATCCGGAAGGAGACAACAGTCAAGGACATTATATAATCTTTTGAAAAATTCTACGTGATAATGGGCTGGCTATGTTGCAAGAACGGCAGTTAACCCATGGACATTGCGACTCATGGTATGGATTCCAGGAGATCACATGCGGAATCAAGATAGGCAGAGTATTGGATTGGGAGATGAACTGGATGAATTCAGAAAGTACTGGCTCTGTGACGCCCATAATAAAGGAGTTTGCGAATCTTTAGAGAGGTTTATGTCCAAAAACAGACGTTACGAAAATGATGATGATAATGATGACTCAAATTGAAAATTGTTACAATCTCACCCGTTTTAACATTCAAAGAATTAATCATCTCAATGAGAAACCTTCGTGATTTTCTTCCTCCATCCCATATTGAGATTAATGCTTTCAAAACTGAGATCTGTGAACTCCTGAGGGTCTGACAAATAATGATCTCGTCTGTAGTTTCCTCTCTAAATCAGTCATTGTGAACAATTGTGGCAGAGAAACCACATCATTCATTGCACAGCTATAGAAAAATATAATTACTCTACACAAACCTATACAATAAGTCAAATTTCAAATAAATATATCCGAAAAGAAAATAATCTATAGCTCACTCAGCCGATCTGTTGGCAGGGCTACGATGATTTGATGCAATCTGATAAGAATAAATATAATATATAAGGCATTTTTTTATCATTGTAGTTCATTGGTCACAGTCTGAAAAAAGTAAATATTTGGTTAGTGCAGAACATTTCCTCTATAAGATGGGTCTTTGTAGTTTCAGTGTTTTGGAATCGTTAAAATGTTGAATAAAGATGATGTATATTTGAACAGGAGGATGGGAAATGGGGGTTGAACTATTGAAACTATTTTTTCAGTTAATAAAACAATGAAAAGAATTTGTTTCAGTGGAATTTTTGACAAATCGAAAGCAATTGATTGATGAAAGGACGAGGGTTCATTTAAACAGTATTTCATACACAAGTATATCTCTAGACACAAATCTAACATCACTTGGTCTGAAATATGGGTTTGCAAACTTATATAAGCTATCACATTGGACACCTGTGATAAAAGTTACTTGTGCATCGACCATCTCCTTTCGGCAAATCGACTAAATTTGAAAGAATATAAAACGTTATACGTTGTAGCATTAGTTGATTTGAAGCAGTTTTTTGACTCAGCGACAATCCTGAGGGTCACTGATGTTATCAAACATGAAGGCGTTGGCCCTGAATGTTTCAGAGTCTTGCAACACTTCGAACTAGCACAAAAATCCCTTTATCAGACTACACGAAGACTCTACGCCGATTCAGTTCGTAAAAGGGCAAGACAAAGCGGTAGCATCTCACTTAAACTATTCATCGCTAGCTTCGGAATCTACACTTTACTAATGTGAGAATCAAAATTGACGACAAATATTTAAGTATACTCGGATTTGGTGTTGATGTCGTCTTTTTTGGCTGAGTCTTCTTGATCTTAAGATAAAGCTTGATGAACTGATGGGAGTAAGCAAGAAAAATAATCCCTCATATCACACAGAAGGATCACAGGGCAGCACAGTAGGAAAATAAGTGGAGAAAGAAGAGTCAGAAATATTAAAGAAAACATACAAAAACTGATATCGCAATCAGCTAGCAATATAGTAGGATTGGCAGACAACCGCTTGACATCACAACTCACAACTCGGATTCCCCAAGATCATATGCAAAACTGTAACCGACTAAAACTTGCGTGACAAACTAAAAAGGTTTTCAAAAAAAAACTGAGGCTGCTGCTGCTGATGATGATGATGATGCTGCTGAAATTACATAAACATTCGTATGGACTTATTTCTATATGATGAACAGATCATGATAGATAAACTCGTGGATAATAAAAATATCTCATTATAGATAGACAGATCAAAAACGTATTGTAGATTTCGGTTAGATGGAATCAGTCAGAGCTACATCGTATGCGGCTGGGTGGGAAGCATGTCCTAGTCTGTAAGTTTTCTACGCTGTGTTAAGCAGACAAGAAACAAGTTTAATTGATCACTCAATAGAAACTGTTAAGTGATTAACGTCTTTTCGCATCATGCAATGTTATGATGATCAATTAAAAGAGTGGAGATAATTGCGATAAATGAATGGCATAAGTCTTTCGCATTCCATTGGAGAAAGGTCGTGAATTATCCGGGGAACAGGCATTAATGTTACCAGACGTAAATTGAGGAATCAATTTACAATAAGCTTACATAGCAAATTGGCCCCCACGAAAAACCTATGATGGGAATTATTCAAGAAACGAAGAAAAAATTGGTTTCTAATCATTCTAGTAGTAAATGTTCGAATTTACAGCCTTGTACTCCAATGGTTTGGCCTGTATGCTTGATGAATACATAGCCAGCCAGCGAACCAATGAGCCAACAAGCCTTTATATGCGATAATTAAGAGGCAGTTTCTAGATCCAAACAATTGTGATGGTTGTATGTTGGGCTGATCTGCCGAAGGGACACACTGCCCCCGTACAGACTCACTACAAAACAATCGCAATTTTCGCATTTGCCTGTTTGATCAAGTCGAAATCGTGGTATGAAGAGAAATTTCGATAGGTGAAAGATATCTCCATTCGTTTACACACATAACATCAGCATATAAGTCGTCCACATAACCGTCCAATACATATATATATATATATGAAAGAGAATTTCAGAGAACAGATTTGTGCTTGAACGATGATGACCGAAGAAAAAAATACAAAAAGAGAGAAATAAGCCTCGGTTGAAATTTTTTCTTTATTTTCTGATCATTGTATTCCCACGTATACACTCGTAGTTATAAGACTAAGAGAATAAATAAACAAAACAGGTCAGGTATATGTCAGGAAAGAGTTGAGGTTGTTATTTCGACCTCTGTCCTCGTCTGAGTCCCAGTGACTCGATAGGTTAACACATACCTAGGCTACGTAGGTGTTTCCATAGTGATGGATGTCGGTTCAAATCCCAAACGGGGACCATTCCTTTATTTCTCAATCATCGCCGTTGTTTTGCTCACAACCGTAAATAATTGGGTTTCAGCGAAATTCATTCCCTAAAATGTTTTCCTCATTCGCTTTGTAGGGTACTAATATCCATCACTCATTGCACACACACACACAGACACACACACACGTATATATACATATATATATATACACACCGGTGATTATTTCTTTAATCGACAGTCAAAAGACTAGAAATTTGTTGATCACAACATAAAACTCATAGTCAAAACTGTAAAAGCTTTAAATACAAGACACAACGGACCTATTAAACGAGATAAGTGACGTTATTCCCAGCTCATCAGTCACATACGAAGATATTCAGATGCTCTTTAAAACCAGCCTTGTGTCAGTTCAGTAATTGACTCATAGTTCAATCACCACACACACGTGTATATATCCTGCAGCAGCAGTGATTGTGGGTTCACTCTTAGACAAGGGCCTCTCCCATCTCCTGCAGTGACAACAGTGATTTCGCTGATCCCCGCCATATTTTACCAGCAAAGCTCCATATTCTATCCTCAATTTTATGTCTGGTCTTTCCCTTCTGCGTTTACCGTCTGAGAAGGGACCAATCAGTTGACCTTTTGTTCCATCCGTTGTAATTTCTTTTTGCTAAGTATCCAGGCTATCTCTTTTTGCGTTGCTCAGTTATTTCTATATTATCCATTCAAGTCCTATTTCTGATCCATGGAGATTTTCGTTTTATCTCTCGAAGTTTTCCTTGGTTCCATGTGTTGATTAACAGTTTGTTTTGTCAATATCAATGTTTTGCGTCTGCAAGTCATTGCTGGCTTTATGCACTGATTGTATATTCTACCCTTTAAGAATATTGGAAACGTAGTCTTCAATCTATCTCTGTTCATATCAAATGATTTTGAGTCGTCTGTAATTCGTCGTTCCATTTGGCTTCCTTGGTTTCACTCTAACGTACACTCAAGCACACGGGCACGCACAAACACACACGTAATACACAAATAGAGAGAACTAGTAGAAAACCCGGTGTACAAGTCAGATTTTACAGCTAAATCCAGTAGAAATCAAAAACTTTTTCCTTTTTTTTTTTTCCATTCAGATAAGAGATTCTGGATTTATTGAAGCATACCCTATCCGAAAATCATCATCATTATAAACTCTTGGGTCACATTCAGTTTAGATATCTCGGAACATTTTTCTAAAGATAGATGAACAGTCAGAGAGAAATCAGATTACCGTATATTTTTGAATAAAATTCGACCATGTGTATGGAACTATATCAGAATTCAACAACAACGAAGAAAAAAATTCAGAAAATTGACTGACTCAATTATAAGCCTGATCCGTTGTATGATAAAGAGAACTAATTCAATTCGGACGACTAAATTGGGTCTTTGGTCCAAATAAATGATCGTGTATTTGAAGTATTTTATTGATTCATAGATTTTTCAAAAATCATCAGGGTCATGAACTTTTGGATGATATATCTAGGGGAAAGGGTGATTTCATATACAGTATCTATCTATCTATCCATCTATCTATTTACCTATCTATCTATCTATCTATCTATCTATCTATCTATCTATTCACCTATCTATCTCTACTCCACAGACACACACACACACAAACTCATACACACACACACACACACACACACACACTCTCTCACATATATATATATATATATATATATATATATATATATAGTTGTTTACCATGTCATTGGCTATCGACGACTGATAGACTTTTAATCTATATGCGGAATATATTTCCTCGACTGAGAAATATGTAAGTACGAAGCAAATTTGTTTTCGAAAAGCATTGCATATTTTGGATTATTTGATTATATCTATCTATCTATCTATCTATCTATCTACACACACAGACGGACAAACAGACACACACGCACACACACTCACATGCACACACACTCACACGCACACACACGCACGCATATATATATATATATATATATATATATATATATATATATATATATATATATATGTATGTATATATATATGTACATATCAGATATAATATGTATAACGATAGGTTGACAGAGTCGACAGGCTGTTTTTCAAGAAAATTGTAGGTAATGGCAAAAAATGGCTTTCATTCCTAAATTCAATGACCTATTAGTTATAAAAATCAGCCGATATAACAAACCAGTTTTAATGACCTTAATTTTGTGGACCTGGTTTATTGCCATTTGTTAATCGTATGTTGTTTTGCTTTCAGATATTTTTGCAATGTATGCTTATGCATAATTACGTTGCAAATATAATAATTGAATCAATATTTGAATTCTTTAATATGGCTGACTTTTAGAAGTAAACAAATGTTACAATTGGAGTGAAAGTGAACCGTTGTAAAAACAGAAAATTCTTTAATCGTACTCCAAGAGTTGAAACTATGCTGATTGATGTTGTAATTCCTAAAATGAAGCAATGTAACTAATTTTTGATTCATCGTCAAAAAAGTTGGAGAAAATCAATGGAAATAATTAAGAGAATTAGTTCCAAACTGAGCCGCAAAGTGCCATTCACCCATAACGTTTGTTTGGTCATCTCTTATATTTATATATTCATGAAATATACTGCAATACTTTATTTTGAAAATCTTTTAATATAGCTGCAAATTAATTATAATAGATGTATTACGTCAGTATCTGTTGTGCAAAATATAAGAATAAGACGATTATTAAATACAAGTCAAATTTAGGGTCCTCTGAAAGGGCTCCGAACAACGAGTAAGTTTTTTTTCCACATATTCGTTTTGACCAGTTGGTTTTTACGGATTTAGTTCAACGCTTTTTTACATTCAGTTCAACAAGTTGGTTTATGAAACACAAAAATATGATTGAAATCAGCGTTTAAGACCGATCCAGAGAACACAGTTCCACAAAGTAATGGTGGGTGATTAGGAATATGCCGGACAGTAGAAGTTGCCAGGTAGCAGAACACCGGTTTAGTGGTGTACAATTTATACCTGAATGAAAACCTATTTTAACGGAAATGCAATTTCTAAGTTCTTATCAGGGAACTAGTTGACAGCTGAAATGGAAAACTTTTCCTCCATTCAAGACAAGAAAAGAAAAAAAAAGAGAAAAATGTTTAAAATGCATCTGCCAAGATGAAAAAATCCAATTTGGCAAAAAAATAAAGAAAGAAAAGAAAAAAAAAATACCAATATGACCCCTTGTCAGACATTGGGGAAAAAAAAGACAATTCTTTCTTTCTATTTAACAGGAAATTCCACAAAGTGAAAGGTTTGTCAGCGTAGATAAACCTTTTCGATTAAAGAAAAAGGCAAAAGTTTTTTTTTTTATCATATCATTTTATTCTTATATGACACAAAAGTCTTTCTAACTCTGTCAATATATTCTTTTCCAAGCCACGATAGATTACATCAATTAAGAATCGCTGGCATCGAAAAGATATATGTAGACACTCACATATGAAAAGACAGATACACATCCACACGCATCCAACTTCTTCACATTTATCCAAGTCTGTTCATGCTTATCAAAGTTTGTTCAAATCTATCTATCAATATTAGTCAATTTATATCTAACTTCTGTTAATATTTATCCATCTATCAATCGCCTTACTAAATGACGTTCTGAAGTTTCTTCCCAACTTATACTATACAATTGTGTGTATATAATATATATATATATATATATATATATATATATATATATATATATATATATATATATATATATATACAATACAAACGATAGAATACAAATTTTCACTAAAAATCAAATTACCTTGCAATCAGTGTGGGTCGAGAAGAATCTGTTAATAGAGAGATATTGCAACTTTCTTTCGTTCCTTGTAAGTACATTCAATAAAGTGAGTTAAGTCCTTACACTGCAAACGGTTTCAGTGGCTCTTGTTTGAGTCCACTCACCACTTTACTACTTACTGCAACCGCTCAAAGGATGAAATAGGATTATCGTCTCCCACTTTACTCCTGTGCCATCCCCCAATAACTTGTAGATCGATTCATGCCTTTCCTAGGGGCATTAGTGCGAATATAAAACAAAATGTCCGAGCTGGAGTGTGAAATCCGCTCACCAAATTCATTTAGGTACACATAACATCTGTAGATCGTTGAATATCCTCATAAGAAAAATAAGAGTCATTTCAACCTTGAATGATACACAGAACATTGGTAAAACAAAACCTTAGCACCCGCATAGCAAACTCAAAACTCTTATCCTTGGAAAGCAAGCTTGGCTGTGCAAAGGCCAAACTACTATGCTTCATGAAAATGTAAAGAGTAAACAAAACAAAATTCAATTTTATATACGACATTATCCAAAACGTGCGTTATTTCAACTCCTCTATTTATTGATCCTGTGAATGGAAATTGCTAACCTTACCAGAAAAAGTCAACCTTAGCAGTCTTGAATTTGGGATCAGTTTTTGAGTACGTCCTTGTGTCATTGTTATTCATGCCTGACTCATTTTTTCTATTGGTTATTGTCAGATGCCATCGTTCCTAACAAAATAAAGTCGGAATTCAACAATAAAAGTTTGACAAAATAAAGAAAAGGGAAGCCTACTCAGTCTCATATTTAAATCTCCACTTAGATTGAAAGCTTCAAGTTCAACGCACATTGTAAAAGTATCAACACAGAGCCTCACACAATCTCGTGTAACACAAGATCAGGAGTATATTGCACAAAGCTTATCTTATGGTGTGTATATATCAAAGCTATATTTTGTAAGTTTTATCTATAATATACAGGGTCTTTTGTGGTTATCAAATACTCAAGAATATAAATACACACACACACACACACACACACACACACACACACACATATATATATATATATATATATATATATATTCAATGATAATAATGTGAGGTCTCCAGTTGCATTACATTCATTTCACGACTATTACTTTCTATTGAACGGCTAAAAGTGGTCAGCATTCGTCAGGTGAAATTCAATTCTAATTGAATTCACTGATAAAAGCCCTATCTACAAGGATATTGAGCTCTTGTATAAATTGCAGAGGCTTAAGAGCTTCATTGGCCCTCACCATCTACCATATGCCCTCTTTGCGAATGGAGATATTGGTGTGTTCAGTGCTGTAAGAGATAGGAGCAAAATGGTTTTCGATTGCAGATGTAGCTTGAGGTATTATGACCGGAATATTCTGATATGTAGCTATTTTCCCAAGCTTTATATATCTGTCTATGTGTGTGAGTATCAATAGTTCGGAACGAGTAGTTGTTGTGTGTACAGAGGATGGAAAACTGACTGAATAGAGCAAGATGGTTACCTTTCACATGAATTCAGGCAAAACAAAAGGCAAGTGCAACAAACACGAGGGAAATGAACACTCAACGATAAAAATCGGAAACGCAAAACTGGAAAAAGTAGACCATAACATTTACCTCGTAAAACGAATCTCAACAAAATCCTCAAAAGAAAAAGAAATCAAGCGAGGAATCATTCTAGGATGGCTGGCCTTCTGGTAGAGCAAGCTCCACCTCCGAGAACAAGGAGGTCCCATTAGTTTTTTAAAAGATAGGGACAAAACCAATACATCTCTGATAGTCACATATGGAGCCTGGAAATGGAACGTAATCAAGGGAATGACAGTTGAACTGCTCAGCATGCAACATGCATATAAAACTATGATGTTCAACCTTGCATAGAGATATCACGAGACAGCACAAACTATCAGGGGAAAACTTGAGTCTGAGACATTAAAAAATTGATTAGAAAACTCTATTAGCAATGGGCAAGTCATGTTCAAAAATAGTAAACAACCGATTGACACCACAAATCACAACATGGATCTCCACCCATCATGTGCGCAACCGAGACCAGTAGAATACAAGATTGAGAGACGAACCAGACAAGTTCAGGAAATATTGACTCTACGACACCAACACTAAAAAGATGTGGAAACTTTGAAGAAGGTCTGTGTTCTACAACTGATGACGAAATACTGATGAGAATGATGATTAAATTTGAACACTTTCTTTTTGTTTTGTATGGTTGACGTACCGAGAATTCTCAATCTCTGACATTTAAGAAAAGCTCAATTTAACCCTATCCGTCAACCTCCCCCTGGATTTACTGAGACAGTTACCCTCCTCTTAGTAAGGATCCACAAGGTGATATTTGAGGGCTACAAGATTTTATATAACTTTTTTCCGATTTCTAAGTTCAGAGCTTCAAGTTTTAAAAAGCCCGTTCATCTTCCTACTTGTATCTGTGTCTACTACTTCAAGTCAAAAGATTTCTAGCATGAATCCTTTCAGATCATTCTTGAAAGAGAAAAGGAGACTATCTTTCATGTAATTCCCTCTCCGAACAATCTATTCCTCTTCGTTAACCTGAAAGCTGTCTCGCTGTGAATTCTTTCTATGGAGTGTCAAAGTCGTTTTGGGGAGTGGAAATAAAAACTTTGGAAAATTAGACTTGGTTATAAACAACAACATATAATTTACCAATATTCCAGTCTTAATGATAGCCATTTTCCCCCAAAGTGATCACTAAACAAATCATCTAACAAAACAAAACAAAACAAACAAACAAAAAAATAGATGAAAACCAACCCCGGGAACAAACTGGCTTCAGGAGAAGTTACCCGACCATCAACCACCTCCATTCGGTACAGCAACTAAAAGAGAAGGCAGCAGAATATAAGATGCGACTTTTGTAGCATTTATTTACTCCAAAATGGCCTTTGACCCAGTCAGTGATGCTATCATACAACTAAGCGTTGATCCCATATAAGTGAATGTTTTGCAATCTATCTACGGCACAGTAGTCCCTTTTTTAATTGCTTAAAGATTCTGAACCCTTCAGTGCAGAAGAGAAATAAAACAATAAGACGCCAGCTCACTTTTCTGTTGATGACCTTCATGATCTTCAAATAATGCTAGAAAAACTAAACGATAGAAACAAAAAAGTTGGTCATCACAAACCTCAGCAAAAATGTCATGTACAACAGGTTGAGGACAAAGACAAAATAAACAGTATGAAAAACTCAGAGCTGAAGGAAGTAGACTTCGACATCTTCCTATGACAAAAATGTCTGTGAAATCCTAAAAAGAAGAAATCAAGCGATGAGTAAGCTTCCTGTACAGCAAGCTCAACCCTCAAAGACAAGAAAAAATCCAATGAGTTTAAATAAAGGGATTTACAGTGAATGCATTTTCAGGTGGTCAACAATGGAGCTGAAACGTGGTACATAACCAGAAATTTGACCCTAATACTGGATACACAAGTGAGAATCATGCTCAACATCACACTGAGAAATCACAAGACAGAAGTCAGAAACATCGTTAAATCCATTGGCAGACTTAGACTGCAATGAACGAGTCATGTAGCAGAATAACAGACAGCCGTTGGACAGCGTTGATCTCTGGGGATCATATGCAAAACTGTAACCAGCAGATGACCTGATGAAGTTTTTGTCCAACGACTAACACTAAAAGGCTGCTGCTTCTGATGATAGATTTTTATAACAACTTATTTGTTTCAGCGTGAGACAAATTTGCAGCATAGCCTGCCCATTGCCATTTAAGTTTTCTAATAGATTCTATGGTGTCTTGGACTCCCGTTTTCTCCTCGATATACTGTGCTGTCTTGTGATATTTCCATGTGAGGTTGAGCATGATTTTCTCATGCTCATGTTGCATGCTTCTCAGTTTGCAGGCTTGTCTCTTGGATGAGTTCTATGTTTCGGCTCCATTAGTGACTATCAGGAGGATGCATTGATTGCATACCCTTCTTTTTAAGATCATTTGGATCCTCTTGTGTTTGAAAGTTGAGGTTAAGGGTGCCAAAACTTGCCATCTTGGGGCAATTCATCGTTCGATTTCTTTATCTTTCGTCAAGCAGATGTTTTTCTATCTGTCAGCCTGTCGTCACATTATCTGAAAGCAGCAAGAGCTCTGGACACCAAACTTCCAGTGATTATAATGGGACCACAGGGCATATTTTAGTATATTAGCTTCTGAAAATACCAAACTCTCTAAATCTTTAACTACTGGTCTGATTTACAATGAAAAATATCATGCTAAAATAGTTCCTTACTTTGAGTATCTCAGCTTAGTCAAGTCCATTCCTTATTTTTTGTTCACCCAAATAAAGTAGGCATCTAGCTGATCATCCCGACCGTAGGCTGGGTTTCGGAAAGTTTAGAGCAAATAAACAATTTTTCCGTTAGATACTTAGGTGTAATCAAGAAACACTGAGTTTCGTAATCACAGAAGGTTTTGGAACGCCTACTATTTATTTGAGTGGCAAGTCATATGAAACCAACAATTTGAATGGTGTTTTCCGTATAACATGTTAAGTCAAGTTTTGCAATGATTCCAAAAACAAAAGACGCGTCGAAAAATGTTTTTATTGCTAGTTGAAAACGAAAGATTTAGGTATGCAAGTGAGAAATGGGCTATTTATATAAGTACTGTCTAGAATGAAGACAAAAACAATCAAATTGTTGCTTTAGTCACTGTGTCTGTAACCATAGTTGATTTAACTTTGCAGTTTTTCTTTTACACTTATTACAATGGAATGAACTTATACATATCCGTTAGATGACTTTTTGGAACTTAGCTCAATCGGCAAGGAAATTCCCTTTGAATCATTCGGTTATTGGTTCAAATCACAGAAAGGTGTAAGATTTCTACATATTGATTTAAAGCCTTAATTTTGGTAAGAAATGTTCTTGCTATCGTCGTTCTTGCTGTGATAGAAAAATAAGTCAACTCGAGTTTTAGGGTTGAATGGCAATAGATAAGGACGTAACCTACTCAGAAATACAATATTAGATTTACATCTCAATCAGAAATTTCCAAGTAGAACTGTATCCGTGATTTGTATGTTCGTATTAGACTGTATTAGAAGTATTATCGTTTTGATAGACCCCTTACTCAAGAAGCTTATTTTAGGTACAAATCTAAAGGCAATGTACGAATCTGCGGTAAGATTCATAGAGATTATCAAACGGTAGAAGTTGAGTTCTCCACTTTCCCCATTAAACCATCGTAATCGACGAGCGATGTCTGTCCCTTTCTAGGATTTATTCCAAGAGACAATTCATCCATAAGACGCTTAAACCAGTTTTAGGAAGTACAGTTGGATCTTATTTCATTCCAAGTCTCGAATTTAGAGGGCAGCTTCAGCGACCTCGAGACCCAGTTCAAAATGACGCTTCCAAATAGATAGAATCTGAGTACGTGTATCTGCAGTAATAACATCTGTAACAAAAGGCACAATTGTCAAGTATTCGTCATAACCTGCAATCATTATGACAAAAAAGATCAAAGTTGGTATTAAAATGTGAACTTCAAATAAACTTTGGAGTAAAGGTCTATAATGAAAACGTCAAAAAAACAAGATAAAAGGATAGTATTTTGTTCCAGATTTCCATCCTCCCGACTTGAAAAGATCTTTCGGTTCGTCAGAGAGTCGACTCTATTATTAGTGATTAGAAAAGGTTTAAAAAATGAATTTCGATTGATCTGATATTTAGACGGACATTTTCTTTATGGAAGAAAAGAATATAGCTCGTAGGAGTTGCTAGAGGGAAATGATTGAATATGCCTGACCGATTCTTTGATTATGAAAGGAAATCAGGACAGCGTGTGAAATTAGATTCGGTAAATTATAATGAACAAGTTTTTAGGCTATTCATTAGAAACAGTCATCAGAACGGTTGCAAAAACTGTCAACATATGTCTGGTTAGCTATGTATATATGTATCAATAGAGCTAGAGGGCTGAAGCTTCGAACATCCACTCCTTATCAGGTGTAAGAACCTTTCATTTTATAAATTTTGTGAACTTATGTTGAATCGAGTCCGGCTGTATACAAACTGTTTTTTATTTTTTTGAAAATTCGTTCTTTTAATTAACCCAAAAGCAAATGAAGTAACTCATTTATTGATCGGCCCCCTTCCATTTTTTTCTTTACTGATCACCCCCACTACCAAGTGCTGACTATAGCAGCATGATGGTTTCTATTGAGTAACTAACTTGACCTATTACTATCATTTGAATTTGTATACCATTAGCTTGGTAGTCACTGTTGGAGACTGAGTGAGAGCGAGTCTCCTCGAGTGTCCCCGAGTCTCCAGCCTTCCTTTTCACACCCTCAAATTGCTCAGCAGTGCTGTGGAATAAGGTTTCACACAAGTTATTTGGTTGTTATCGCTGGAAGTTTGGCGACAGTGAGTCTCTGCAGGTCCTCAAACCTCTTCATATCGTACTCATCCATGATAACTTTCACCATGCTTTTTTCTTGGTTGTTAGGCCATTGCTACCAGCTTTGGGGGTCGTGTGTCTAATATTTACACCACTCTCTTCAGTATTTTTGCAGTCCCCGGTAGTGTCGTGGTCTCAATCCTTACTTCTACCCCCAGTTCCTCCAATCTCGTTTTCAGCATCTTCGGTACGGTTCACAGTTTACCCACTATTACTGGTACCATCCTAATTCTATGTTCCACATCTTCCTCTGTTCCCTTAGCAGGCCCTCGAATTATCCAAGTTTTTCACTACTTCGTTTGATTTCTGTCGATTTCAACCTTGGTATAGTTTGTCCTTATGCATTTGTCCGTGGCTGTCATGATAAACGAGTCTTTTTCTCATTTCAGTTTTCTTTTGCACAGTCACGTCTATGATCTTTCATCTGCAACATTCTTCATACAGCCTATGTGTAATTCTTTTTATCAGATTCTTGCTTGGTCTTTTTAAAAACATACTTTTTACGTATAATTTTCCTTCTTTCTCTTTCATTTCTTCCTGTTTTATCGTCTTCCATTCGAGAACTCCCTGATATTTATATCTGTCTTGTGTGGTCAATGGTTTGATTTTTTCCCCGGGTAATTCGATTCCTTCTACGGTTCTGATCTTTCCTTAGCGTATTACTATTGGTACTCATTTTTCTATTCCGAACTACACCCTACTGTCATCATTAAATTCTTTCAATCATCATCCTCATCCTCCTCCTCATCATCATCATAATCATCAGCATCAGCATCATCATCATCATCATCAGTAGTAGTAATTTGGTGGCTAATAATATTAAAATTATACGTGATACTTTAAGCAGTATTAATGAATATGTCATTATCACATTTTCGTGTTATGATGAACATTTTCAATATATTTATTAGATTTATTATGGCAAGAAAGAGGAAAACGAATCAAGTCGGATTTTACAAGCTAGCTGTAGTAACCGCTTGTATTTGAGCAAAGGTAGTAGTTAGTTTACTGATTGAGGTGCAGGCAGTCCCAACCAGCTGCTCCCCGTACCGGTACCCGATATCAGAATTGTTAAGACATACATGACTGACCCAAATATTCATTTTTTCCCTTTTTTCCTTGACTTCAGGTGAGGGGAGCCGTAAGAATATTGCTGTGGGATTGGTATTCTTTGAAAAAGTGAAAGATAGGAAATGAAGTCATCGTGGGTTGAGATGTGGCTTAGTTGTAGATGGTGCTTCCTACTTCGACTCCGATAATCAAGACAAAAGTGTAAATAATATAAGAAAAGTGTAAATAATATGGGAAAAAGATTACATATGAAATTATGACCGGTATATTAGGGTGGCAAAATAAACTATACAATTTCAAAAAACACCGACTCCATGATCTCCGAAATGGAGAAGTCTGCTGAATCCTGAGGAAGATCCATGTCCAATGATGGGTCATAAAAGGTTTGTGATGATGATGCGACTCAAATATTTAAAAATGAATGCAAAACAACTAGGCAAAAGGGAGTAAGTTTTCAAAAATCTTAAAATATTATTATTCATAATATTATTACATCCTAATTTGTTCTATGATTAGCACTATGGTTGTTTCCAAAAGAAAAAAAACAACATTGCAAGCATGTTGATGTCGAGCTGCTGAGGCCTATGTGCGCTTTTTATGTATTCTAAATGATAAATCAATTCCCGGTGTTATTTTTGCTTTTCAAGTTCATTTCAGGGATAGAAATCAGTTCTCAGGTAATTTTTTTACAAACATTAACATTACTTTGGATTTGAATTCCATTTAATATCTGAGCACATACATGTACCTCGATAATCAGATAGTTACATGTGTTTGCCTTATCTCTGTAAAAATAGCTGGATAGGGAATAGAAGAAAATTTAGGAGAGTCCAATTAAACTGGAATTAACCTTTCTAGTTGTTCTAATAAATCAAGCAAAGAAAATTAGCCTAGTTTTGAGTGAAGTACGCATATATGGTAGCAGGTTTTCTGAGTCATCAGTTACTATGCCAAATTCTTTGTGGTGAAAATTATGGCAAATTGAAAAGACTTGGCAGTAAGTGAATGATTCTTATACCCAACCAGGACAAAAGTTGTTCTTCTTTCCCCACGAAAAGGTAAGTGAAATGGAGGTACTTTTGGTCTGGACGAAAAAAAATGTATTGTTCCACTAAATCAAGATGAGAAGTTTTAAAATTAACAATGAAAGTAAGTGGTTCTTGTTTCTCACATACAACGTATAAAGATCACGTTTGACAACGGACTTTCTGTTTGCTCGTACTTTGGATGAGACGTCATTATTCTATTTCTTTTTAAATACCAGTCAGTTTTCTTTTAAATTGCCTATTGTGCAGTGAAACACACTTGAACACTTTCCTTCATAAAATACACAATGCAAGTAAGTGGTTCATCCTTCCCCGTGGAAGATGTGTACAGGTTGATTTTGTTAAAGGACAATTCCTTGAATGAGATTCCATTATTCTGTCTGTATACAGTACAAGTTCACATAAAAATAGGTGACTTTTTCCACTTTAAATTGCACGCAAACATACACACACGTGCAAGCAAACCGATTAACTGACTGTTTTTTTTTATTTTCAACCTGGTCAAATCTTTCAAACTCTGGCGGTCACGTCAACATCACGAACGACTATTATTTAGATAGATTTGAGACGTTACAACACACACACACACACATACACACACACACACATCCGAACACAAATACGCACATACACATATACATCTCTTCGTTTGAACTTTACAAGGTATGAACATTGTTTTCGAAGCAGCTTAAATTTAGTAAAACAAAGGTAAACCAGTGGAGTTATTTGCTTAAGCAGTGATGTATTTGGTGGTTTCAGCGCCAAATCCAAGGTAAGTGCCATGATCTCCAGTGTTGGTTTTCATGGAAGACCTCATTCAGCAAATTGGCAGACAACAATATTCTTATTGACGCTCACAACAGAGAAATGTAACAGGGTAGTTGTCAACGAGCAGCAAGTAACTAGCAGTAGACCAAAATAAGACTGAAATTAGATGGACATTTCTTTGATTCTTTTGATATTAAAGCCTTTGTCATTTTCATCGTGAACGACGTCATCGTACTTCTCTCTGCCCTCATTGCTAAACTCTCTATCCTTTGTAAAGGCACAGGATTCCATAGGGGTCGGCAGACCGGCAAAATAAGACAAAATCGTGCTGCTCACCTGATTCCCTTCACAGCCAAAATGGAAATGATCCAACCAACTCACTGCCTTTCTCGATCAGGATGATTCCCTAGTACATATGATCTGCTCAACAACTCACAGACTTATGGCTTGTGTATATGCGTGATAGTTTCAAATAATCAAAGATATCTCGATGATTTCGACACCCAGCTGCTAGTGCTACCCCGGCTGATATCTATAGGATAAGAATAATTCTCATGGGTTTGTTGGTTGGTATTCATTTGAACACACCAATTCGAAACAGACAAACAATGGCAATGGTTGAACTAATCAACGCACAATATGACTCCATTTACGTACTTCTTAACAAATATATTTGGTTTTTATTTTTTGTTGTTAGTGTGTGTACGCGTATGCGTGAGTGCGTCTTGGATGATACAGAGTTTCGGAATGTTAGTTTATCTTATATTTGTTGATTATTAAAATGGTATTAGTTTTAAATTTGAATTAGTATTTATTGACAAAGGCTAAATAGAGAACACGTGTGTTATGGTTTTTGGCCGATATCCAGAGGAAAATTCTGTTATTAAGCCCAGGGATCTCACCCAGTAACGTCTGTCATGGTTATGAGGACAGTACTTTTGCATAACTTGATATCAGATAAAAAAAACAAAAGAGAAAACAATTAAATATGGTCATAAAGTAAAAGAAATTCCTCTCTTTGCCACTCTAAAAACACAAAATGAAGCTACTCGCCCCAGAGACAGATATTTTTTTGTATTTCTTTTATTATTTCTCACATAAGCAAAACAAATGCATGTAAGATCACATTTATACTCATCGGCTTTGTGTCAAAAAAAGCTAAATTTAGAGGATATAAAACATTAGAAACAAGTGAACCGCTTTTCAACTTCTTTTTCAAGATGCTGTATTGGTCTTTTAAATGAGTTGATTTTTCCTTCAGACATCTTGTTGCCCTTTTTTAAGCGCTTGTTTTTTTCTAGTTTTGAGGTTTCCCTTGTCTTATGTTTATTGTTTTTTTCTCACTCATTCTTCTAATCATTTTTTTTTTTTTTGGTTCTTTCCCCTTCCTTCCATTTGTATTTATTCTTTTTATCTTTCGTATTTGCTCCTTCATCGATATTCTTTTAATATTAGTTCTTTGCTTCCTCTCCTAACACTTTTCCTTTGATCACTCGAATGTTTCTTTTTCCTCTTTGATCATTAATTGATTATTATTTTATTCTTCATCCACTAAAATGTATTACCCTAATTACATCTTTTTTCTTAACGTAATGTTTCTTCATCTTTTCCCCCTTTTTCTCCTTTTGTTTGTTCTTTTTTCCCTTTTTTCCGCCGAGTGCATCTTTTCTTCACTTGAAGCTTTTCTTTCTTTCTTTGTTTCTTTCTTTGTTTATTTTCTCCTTCTTCTTTTTCTTCTTCTTCTTCTTCTTCTTCTTCTTTTTCTTCTTCTTCTTCTTCTTCTTCTTCTTCTTCTAATACTACTCCTTCCTTTTTTTTTGTCTGATATTTTTCCATTTTTATTACTCCTTTCCATTTTTCATGCTGATTAGAAAAGTTAAATTTTTTTCGACTTCTCATTTTTCTTTCACTTCTTATCAATATCATTATCATTCATCTTCGGTCTCCATCCTCTTTCTATCCCTTATTTCCCTCTTATAGATTCTTCTTTTAATTCTTTACACTCTTGTTTTCCTTTGTGTTTTTGATATTCAAATTGCAGATGTAAATCTTATAATTGTTAAAAAATCATAGGTATTTTATACTCATTGCCAAATATCCCCCAAAAACATCTCTACCTTCTCATTGATCGTTAAATAACAAATCGTTTATTCGTCCGTCTGGCGATGGCTACTTACACTAAAGTCTACTCAGCTATCAGAAAGAACAAATAAATCAGTGTTATTGAGACAGAACTTTCTATTTATATAAAAAAGCTCGTATCTGAAACTCATGTAATCTTTTTTTAAGATCATATAATCTGTTTTATGCATTGTTGGCGAACAGCGTTCACATCGAAATTGTTTACTGTCAATCTGTTCCAACCCATCCCTCAGACTTATGAACGATGTTCTCCCTCTTGCTCTCTTATCTTCCCCGCCAGCTATATAAATAAATAGCTGATTTAGGTTCGTAAACTTTATTTTATTCAATGAGTTCAATCTTTCATAATATGGCTGGTGCCGCTGTTGGAGTGCAAATTACACCAACAATTCAGAAGTTTCAAATCACTTTTCAGTACTTATTTGCCTGACTATTTGGATGCAAAGTATCAAAAACAACAATGGCAAATATTAAAATAAGTTTTTGATACGACAGTCGAGCATCACCAACTCAAACTTCAGAAAGTCAGAAACATCAGATATCTACCATTTTTTTAAAGAAATAGATAATTAAAAAAAGACTTTGTTTAAGTTCTTATTCGTCGATAAGTAAAATAGATTTTTCTTCATAACAATATTTTAGAAGCATTTACACTGCATGAACATCATCAATTTGATGGGTTTTTTTAAAGGTCATTTGAAAAATTCCAACAGATACCCTTTGTAAAACCTAAAAGTGTCGGTAATTATGAAGAAATGGCACGAATTTTATTTTTTTGAGATTTCATACAACTAAATTCTGTAAATATTAATATACCCTCAAATAGGCCATTTAGGTACCTTCGTGATTTTATGACCCAACCATGTAGTACTTGAAAGTTCACCTACCTAATACTGATAAAGGAAAAAAAACAAAAGAAAACCTAGAATTTTAGAAACTAAGAATACAATTGGTCCCAAAGTTACTGAGTTTGTAATGCCCAATTTTTAGCTATTTTAGCATTATGAATAAAGAATTAATGGAAATGTTTAATTTTTTTGTTTTAAATTTGAACGACAACCGTAAATAATAAGCCTCTCCTTACTCTTAATCAGAACCCAAACCTGAGATTAGATAGAATATGTTTGCAAAAACTAAAATGTTAGAAATAAGTCAGCGCATGCATCAATCAACGTTATCAAATGAATTTCACCTTGATGTATATCGCTTGAGCAGGCATTTGTGTGCATGCATGAACAAAAAACTCTCCCATGGGATTATTCAATCTAATGAGAGATCATCAGGCGTTGTAGCCTGCTGTGCAAATGCTGCATTATCAACTGACAAATGCATCCTTCTTCAAATCCTGTGTAGATGTTTTTCGTAAAACATCACACCCCTAAAGTGTGTCAACTCAGTACTGTCTAGTTTTGCAAATTTTGTTTTCCTCACATATAAACACACTTGTAAAGCATCCCGATTTGTTTGTGGCTTTTCTTTTCTTAATATTGAAGACAAAACAAATAGAAACTTGATCATCTGGGATCGAATCAGCATTTAAACAAAAAGCAACAACACTGCAATATCATGCTCAAAGATTTCATATTTTTTTCGCTTAACGTATCATTTCTGACCCTGACACGTCTCTTTCAGAGTGATTCTATTTTAGATGTTTTTTTTTATTAATGTAATTGTAGATGTCTCTGAGAATCTAAAAAAATCAGAAATTACTATTTACAATGATTTTCGGTGAAGTAATATTGTAAAATTTCAAAAACAACAAAAGTTACATTTTGATAAAGTGATATTCAACATATTAATAATGTGACAGGCAACACTGAAAATCCTGGACCATTAGATCTAAATAAAACATCGAATCTCCGTGTAATCCCCGATAGAAAACAAAATTAAGCAAACAATTACTCTACATTGACAAGCTTTTGAGCAATTTCATCCTTCAATACTAAAAATATTGCAGCAGTCCTCGAAAGAAAGGTATACGACTAAGTCACCTATCGAGCTGAAATATGGAACCGAACAAAAATATCATACTCAAACTGAAAAATACCCAAAGTGTCGGGGATATAATCATGATGTACATTGCACAGGGAGATCGCTAGACAACACTGTACATTAGAGGAAAGGCAGTTGCAGGTGACATGAAGATCCAAATGGCTATAGGCAGGTCATTTAGAAACGATTCAGACAATCGCTGGACATCACGACTAACAATTTGGACCCAGCCAAATCATGTATGAAATTACAGCTGTCAGAAAGTGGAAAAAAGTAATGGTTCCGTGATGCTGCAGCTATAGAAAGATCTCGTTAATTTTGCATAAGGTTAATGTCTAAAGACCGACTTTCAAAGGCTTAAGATGATGATGATGACGATGACGATGAATATATCGCTTACATGCTTTTCGACTCCATTCTAATTGCTGAGTTACAAATGAATTGGGAACACCAGTCTTATTATATCTCCACACAAGAAACAAAGACAAAACAATGGTATATGTATTTTTTGACTTTTGGGTAGATTTTTTTGTGATCCCAATAAAAGTGAAACTTGAATCTTCTGCAATTTCACATCACCTTATAGGTTGTAAGTACTCAACATTAAACGGTAAACCTTTTTTTCAGGAAGTGTACATTTTCAAGATTTTCAAATCTACCTGGAGACGTACATTTTTCTCTCTAAAATCTCTGCAAAAGGAGTTAACTATCACACGCCAAACGTTGAGTAGTCTCCCTTATTCAATTATCGTTTTTGCGAATGCTTAAAAGATATGGGTTGAACATAGATAGAAAACTGCAAAACAGTGTGATGTTTTTGATATATATTGTTGTATATGATATTCTATGAGTGTCTACAATGTCGGGAAACCATTTTCAGTTTTTATAGATTTTTTTCCGTGTGATGTTCAAGGAAACCAAATGATTTATTTTTGCCACGGGCAGCCCAGGGGAAATTACTGAATACAAATCAGGAAATAGATTCCTCAATAGGTTCCCAAGGTCTTCATCAGATGCTATAGGTCATCTGAAGACCATCATCAGATGTTAAAGGTTAGCATAGTTAATCGTCATCGTTATCCGATTGAAGAGGGGGATATTTGTATTGAATTGAATATCAACTTTGCAATGTTCTTAAATGATTCAATTAATCATCCTAAAGAAATAATTCACTGTTATTTGTTTTTGTTTTTCGTATAAGAACGATTCCCATGAGATGAGGGGGAATAGGGAATGGGAAAGATTCTTCATTTCAACTTTATACTCCACGATGGACAATGGCCGTCCTATGTTTGTTTCCAACCGGGGCGATATCTCATGGCGTCACCTCCCTTTCAGGATATTCAGAATTTCGGTGCTTTTTTGTATGAATACTATTCATTATTCATCAATATTGTCCCATATATCTAAATCGACAGCGTAAGCCAACATTTACCAATAATCCGATACATCTTTTAAAAAAAAATATCCACGTCCAAAATAATACTGATATAAACTATGGGTACCATGTTCATTTCAAAGACATTCATCATTTATATAAAAAAAAAAAAACAAAAAAAAACAAAACAAAAAAGAACTATGCAATTAAACTAGGAAGCACTCTGAGAACGCAAACCTTTGTCATCGTCATTTTCTGGAAAATTGATTGTGCATGGATCTGCCAAGAATTTAATGCTTCTCACGTTGCCCATTGCTAATCTTTCCAAATATTTAATAGAAATTTACCGAGAACTTACGTAACTCCCATGTGTACAGGCATAAACTCTTAGCGATGTTACATGGCGTGATCATTTGACTACGGTAGAAGGGAGGTATGGATTAGCCCCAAAATGTAATCCCTCTTTTTGTGGTCTTGTGGCCACACTTCTAGGAAATTTCATTGGAATTCAGTAAAAAATTTAGAGCTTTCATGTAGACTGCGATTTGCATAGAACCTGATTGTATAGGAATAAACGGAAAAATATCACAAAATTAAAATAAATTCATAGATCCACACCAGAATTCAAGTATGTCTCTCCTTATTGAGCAATCTTCCACTTCTGAGAACTTTTGGATATAACAGGCAAACACACATAGGGTTTTTGTATATTTGGCAAGCCATGAAACTAAGGGAGGTTATTGTGCATGATTCTGTCATAGTTGATTTTCTTCTATTCTACAATTTTTCTCATAATGACAGGCAATCAATGCATATCAGGACTCACGGCATGGATCCCCAGGGATCACATGTGCAACCGAGGCCAGCACCGTACTGGATAGAGAGACGAAGTTGACAAAACCAGAAAGTACTGGCTCCGTGATGCCCACGATAGAGAGGTATGGCGAATCCTGAGGTAGGTCTATGTCTAGTACGGATGTCAAAAAATTAATGATGATGACATATTACTATGACGTAAGTTAAATTATTGTGAGAGAACCAACCTCAATGTCTAAACACTTGTCCTAGTGTGTTCCCCATTCTTCCACGAATTATTTCCGTATTTAATTGAGAGTATTATACGATGTATGTGTTGAGCCATGAAAACATAGAGAAATGTATGGAAAATAAAAAATATACCCCGATCAAAATCCTGGATGTATTCCAAAATTCAACCGTTTCTTACTTACTCTATTGCCAATCATTCCAAAATATTACATCAGAATCCATTGAGTATTTTTGGAAATATTGCATCAATTGGCATACCTTCCATCAGTAATTGAATCACCTAGAAACTCTATGAATACATTTCATGCATTTTGGTGTCACCGACACTAATGGTGTCGCCTGGGGCAGGTCGACCCCCCGTTTATTCGCCACTGTCAATGGATACAACATTTCATCATGTTTTTTTGTTGCGTTTCCTAATTAGGAGCTGGAGTCAGACGGACCAAAATACCTGTCTAAATTTGCTCTAATGAAGAAGTATTGTTCAATTCGGGGAGAGAAATCTACTTATGTAATTAACATTGTTACTATTTACTGTTTCATTGTCCATTGTGGTGTAGACATACAAGTCATTGGGAAATTGGACAACCTGTAAAGTCGGGGTGAACAGTGTTCAATTTCGGGCAAAACTGTGTAAATCTGGAGCAAATTAGGCCCTGTACCCATTTTACGAGAAGGTTTTCAATGCACCTGTGCTAAAAAAGATTTTGTTAACCACTATTGGAAGCAATAAACGCTTTCAGATAAACCAGTTCATTTTTTCTTTCCTCCAAAAAAATAATCTCATTGGGTTTCAGATATATCCTGGATTTTTTTTACTGAGCTTTACTAGTGTTGAATAAGTGTTTTAGTTTTTCTTTAGCAAGCGACAAGTTTAAATGAAAATGAGAAGAATAGCTATTAACATTCCATTTTTTTTAGCTCATTGGAACTACTTTGAAATCTGATATTCACTATGCATAACATGGCAACCATGATAAACAACTCATGTAACCAACAGAACTGTGTGCATAGAGAAACATTATGTTCCTCACAAAGAGATTTCAAAGGTTAAAATAATGAAAAAAGACCGGGAAAAATTAATTACCTCAGACGTTTTCAAAAATAAAAAAATTCTTAACTGTGAAGCATAACATTAGGATAATTTGCTGATTGTTTCTTAATAACGAGTGCTCAAATGATTTTAAAAAAGGAATCACTTGAACAATGATCACCCGTTCTAAGATCATCATCATCATCATAATCATCATTATCTGCAACCTAATACTGTCCATAGTTGAACATGATTCACAAAACCTCGCAACCGCAGCTGTTGCAGCGTTAATATCACTCGAACCTTTCTTCTTCGTCCCGCCATTTCATTTTTGTCGGCGACATTTTCGTTTATGATTTTGGAGGATTATCTGACATTCTTGCAAAATGGCCTGCCCGTTGCCATTTCAGTTTTCTAATGGATTCTATATAATCTCTGACTCATGTTTTTTTCTAATATACTGTGCTGTTAAATATGATCTTTTTATGACCTCTGCACAGTTCTTTGTTTGAGAGCGATCGATTTAATGTGTAGATTTGATTTCTCTGCTGTGAAGTGTCGGCTGTTATCTATCATCAATTGAGTAAATGATCTTTATTTTGTCTTTGTTGTTTCTTCACACCTAATAGTAGTAGACGTATTAATGTTATCTTCCGTCTGAATTTCTTCGATAAGACACCGTCATAATAATTGCTTCAAGTTGTTCTTCACGATTTCCCTAAGAAAAATGCATCTTATTTTTGGAATTTGTTTTCTCAAACCATTAAACCATGTTGTTGATAGTTCTTAGTCTGAATTGTCAATGTTAGTTTTATCAAAAATATCATTAAAAAATATTAGGAGCCGTAAACCAAAACAGTCAAAGTAATTTCCTCCCGTTTTCATATTGAACTGGGTTATACATTTATTTATGCTGTGGTTTTTCTCACAATATTTACTTGATTGGTCACTAGCTTAGGTCTGCTTGTTTGTTTATTTTTCTTTTAATTAGGACGTTTTAGTGAACACTGTCAAGCAAAAGGTGTGAGAAGTAACTTCTTGATTGATCACCCCTTCTCCAAATACATCAATCGATCACGCGTCAACATGGCACGCTGCCGATCGTATTTGTCATATGACATTTTCCTGTTTGTTCAGTCCTGATTTTGAAAACCTCTCTCTCCAAATCATTCGTTTATCTGGTCAGTAGTTTTTGAATAAAATCACCCTGGCTAGCGATCTCAAAGATATCATAAACATATTCTTTCCTATAGAGGCAATATGGTATACTTATAAATGTCATTCATTTTGCCATGATGTTACCTTAACTTTAAACAAAGCCGAAGGGGAAATACTGCCTATTTTGTGGTTATAACCCTTTAATGGCCCGTTTCTTACAATTCGTCTCAAGTTCTTTTGGTTATTCATGTTGAGAAAAGACAGTAGAAACCTTGTGCCACTTTGGCCCAATGCCAGAGGCTGATGGTGAGCCCGGGTATGTTATTGAGAACAAATAAATAATACCAAATCAGACGTCAACTAAATTGACTCGTTGGGTCTGATTCCAGCCACCAAAATTAACTTGCCAACTTCACTTGTGACCCAACGACACATCGAAATAAATACATAAATTTTGATGCACCAGTCAATTAGCCTATGGAAATATTTTGAATGACTATAGAAATAGATTTGAAAGTTTAGAGGGTAAATCTGTGATGAAATACGCCCACACTATCTTTTGTTTAACCGTCCTAAGTCCCAAATCTTATCAATTTTGGAAAAAAGATTCACCCTGCTCTCACCAAAACCCTTTCTTTTCGTATCAAATTTCGAAATCTGTCACTACTCTCTCCTCTCTGATAGTGAACAATTGAAACAATTTTCTCCAAATAATTTTCTTGTTCCTGTCAATACTGTACGTTTTTATTCCATTGTGCCGATCATATCCTTACTATAAATCTTTCTCAAAACACTTTATTTTGTCCAGATCCTTCTACACTTTGTAAATAGCTTCCTAAACCTGGTTCATGCCTCACCACTTCACTGCTTATAAAATTTCCAAACTTTCCAAACTCACTGCTTATTCTGACTTACCGCTGCTCAAATTGTGACAGATCTTTCAATCTTCCTGCTTATTCTGACCTGATCCCAGACGATTAATCACCTAATAATAGACTTCTAGCTGGAAGCCCCATCCGATGCCAGTTAATTGCAATTCCTATACACGACACACAAGCACATTTGCACGATACTCCATGAACAACAACAGAATTTTGATTTTGTTTTATCAACATTTCATTATGTTTTTGTCTTGTCTTCTATGTTTTCTTTTGCGTGTGATGAAATAATCTGATCATATAACAAAGGCTCTCTATCGATGCCTCATTTCATTTATTTTTACCTTCGCTTCAAAATTAATAAATGACCGCCATTAGATACGAGCTGCATATTCTGTGTGTCTGCTTTTGATGTGATATCAAAGTCGCTCGTTTTTCAGACAGCTCTTTGTCTCAAATACTACCAATTATCTTTTTTTTTATGCATTTTATATAAAATCATCCTCCTAATTCCATACCTGGCAATAATTAGTAAAGTCCCGTGTTGCAAGAATATCTCGTTAGTGTTGCATTGTATTCTTAGATACCGAAAAGAAAAAAACAAAAACAAAAGAACAAAAACAAAATCAGTGAAAAACATGGATGAAGAAAAGGGTCGACAATGAAATATCCAGCAGGCTTTTTTTTCATCCCTACAATAGTTAAGCTCAGATTCAGCTTTCGCCAGAGCGTTGAAGAAATAATGAGAGGATATACACAGTGGTATCGATTACCTTAGGCAATTGATAATATGTTCATCCCTGGTACTGTTGACCGTGATTCAATCAACAGCCGAATCATACCCAAAATTGTAAAAAAAGACATTCAATGCCTTTCCGTTATGGACTCAAACAAAAATAATGCGTTATGACGAAATGGGTTATGGTAAAATCATGTTGGAGAAACCAGATCACTGACATGGAGCCGGGTCAGTACATTACAAAGCACGCAATGAGCAATACCAGCTGCAATAAGCAGAACAAAACAGCAACAAGCCCTGGCAAGCTGCAAGTGTATATAACTGCCGAATTAAACCTTCAAAATGGTACTCAGTGTCTCTCTCGACTAAGATTCAAGCACAAGAATCTAAAAGATTACAGGCACGTCACATTGAATAAACTGATCGTAGAAAAATCGCCGATGTTTGGTTACGTTAAGCTTGGTCAATAGATAGATGGGTAACTATTGTAGAATGGCATCTGCCATGAACAGAACACAGCTTTGCCCGGCCTAGCAAGCTGGAAGAGGGTACTACCAACAATCGCCATTATGTACCAAACCACATAACGTAAAGGTGGAGAACGATACTACATGGTCAAAGAAAAGCTATCAATTCAGTATACTTTTCTATTCCAATACAAAGGTTATCAAAGCCCATAACACGCAAACTAACTTATTTTGTAGTGACCTAAATCTGCTTATTGTAGTCGAATTCTTCAAGTCATTGTTAATTTTTGCCTTTTTTGGATGGCAGTCGCAGTTAGTAACCTATTCCGAACTCCACCTTTTATTGATTATTAAAGGGTTTGGTTCGCAGAAATTGGTTCAGAGACGAATCAGAGACATAGGGGGAGTAGGAAAGATGGAGGGCCCCCCAGAAGCATTGTGAATTGGATCAAATGGCAGTCGGGGCCCTAAGAATTTGACCCTCACCCCTGCCTTAAAATATCCTGGGGCTAGTGTACTTTCAATAAATGATGGCATTGTAAAATTTGCTAATTACAATTCAAAATTAATAATCAAGACAAAAAGACCGACAATTTGTGCTTCAAGCCAATTCAAGATTTCTTCGTGGTATAATTAATTGAGATGAAAAAGCTGTGAACTTTTATCCAGGGTAGTGCATGGAGACCACGTTCATTGAAATTTCTGACTCGTTGACTAAGCAGTTCAGGAAAAAAATTTTCTTGATGTAGAAAATCTAGTGTTGACTTAATGATAGATCACAGCTTTTTCTGACTAAACCTAGATTAAAATATTCGAGCATAATAGTGTAGGCATTTTAGGTATTAAAATCGAGGAATGGAATGAAATATTCCTCCATTGAAATTCAAATTTTTGAGGAACCCGATAATTATCACTTTTCTACGGATTTTGCAACTGTTAAAATCAACTCCGTATGACTTCAGATTTTTCCTCATTTATTTCAATCAGTCAGATTCTTTGGAATTTAGCATTTTCTTTTCAAATGCATTCAGTAAGACACCAGAGAAGTTGGCCTTACATTTGAGGTAATTGAAGTATCCCTCGGAATGGTATATAGAGTTATAAGATAGATATTCTTGCAATGCTTCTAAGCGTCACTGAGCTTTTTACAGGTCGTCTCCTGCATGGGAAGATCTTTAGGGTCATCACTACATAATCCCCAGCTACATACGGCACCTGGTATTCCTAGAAGTTCATACATGATAGTATGTCTTTTGCATGTCAGTCAGTCAGTCACTTTCTTTTCTTCTTCTCTTCTCCCTTTAGATGACAAATAATGTATCCGACGATGTGAAAATTTTTTTTACAGTAGTGAGCAAAACAACAGCAATGATCAGAAAATAAACAAATGAGTTCCAACTGATATCTGAACCTGGACCTCCCTCCTAATGGGGATACCTATGTATCATAGGTCAGCCCTAACTGATGGAGCTACAAGGACCTTCATAATGACTTAATGGATTCGTTTTCCTGCTTTGTAAGTGTAATAACTACTTCTATTAAGGTATTCCACGCACATTATTGTTCGAATCAACAGTTTAACAAATAATGCATATTAGGATCAGTTAGCGCAGACCTAAGCTATATAAGTGTTCCCATAGTTGTACTTCAGTCTAAAAATAGTTAAACGATGTCATTTATTTGTGGATTTCTCAGTAAAGTACTGGAAATGTAAGTTTGTTGAAATCTTTCTAACGATAGTGTATGAAGTAATGGAGAAATATTAATGCAGTTCCACTAAGCCGAGGTCAGAGATGAATGCGTCTAGTATATGTATCTATTCTCATTTGGGTGGTCAGCTGAGTTCAAGTCAACATCTTATAGAACATTTGAGTTGATGCAATAAATCGTTGACTCTGCATATTCATCATTGTCACTTTTAATTAAGAGACGTACTCGCTTCTTAAAACTTCTCAAATTCCTTGACGAAGAAGCTTAAAAATAATTCTGTCTTAATGTCTATTGTTCAATGTTGAGTTCAATAATTCATTCATTCATATTTTATTGTTTGCAGCCAAATCAGTCAGCGGATTCACGGGGTCTGGCATGAGGGAGGGGGTGCTTTGGGTTAGGTTTTTGAGCATACTGTAGAGATAAGTCAACTTGGTAGGAGGATCAACCCCAATAATTACTGAAATTGTCTTATTTGCTAATTACTAATCTAAACAAATAATCAAAGCGAAACTACTCTTAAAAATGTCACGTACTAATAATTGTTTGCTCTGCAAAATGTGTGATGAAAGTCAACATGAGTAATCAAAACAAAAGTTGACTATTTCACTTTTGAGTCAGACTGAAAACATTATCATGGTAAAACTAATCAAATAGAGTTAGTGTCTTACTATTTTTTAGGGCGGTGTATGGAGATCCTTCACACCAAAGTATCTCAGAAAGAAACTTGTGCAGTGTTGAGTTGATAGTATATCAGCTTCTGCTGAAAAAGCTTCATTTGTATTTATTCCCATTTCATAGTGTAAGCTGACTTTAGTAGTGCACAGCTTTTTAATATAATGGAATGTGGATGGTGATAATGTAAACTTGGAAAGGTCCGACTCTTCCACTGAGCAGTTTAGAAAGAATTTCGTCTTAAAGTATAGTCCAGTGTATATAATTTTGGGATACTTTATATGATGTCCAGTGTTGAGTCCCATAATAATTTAACGAAAACCTTTAACACATTTCCTCGCTTTTACTGAACAGACAACAATAATTACTGGCATTTGGAATTTACTGATTACAAGTGTACAAATCTGAATAAGCAATCAAAGGGAAACGACTGACTGTTTCTGTTGCAAGTTCAGATTCAAGATTTGGTTAGGGTATTATTAGATCTTAATCGATGTTCAACATTGACAACTAGAAAGCTTTCGTAAAGTGGAATCCACTGCCAGACTCGTACACTAAATACTCGTTAAATGAATAGTGGCAACTCAAAGCGGACCACACAAACAGAATTCCACGTAACATTTACCTAAACTTCCTTGTGATATAACTATGTTCTATTTCGTACTTGCTTGTTTGTTCCCTCATTGACTCTTCTGGTTTATTCTATACTTTGGTAAAAAAGAAAAAAATTATATAATCAATCTGATTGAAAATAGTTTGATACTCTTATAAGAAAATAGGCGGATATATCAAATGTTGCTCCTAGGCTGGCTTCTGTCAAATCATATAAAAGCCATTTTCCAGCTTTAAAAACCAATCAAAGATGTTTCAGATGACAGAAACCACTGAATAGCTTGAATCAAGGTATTGAGATGATTCTTTAACCTTAACCACGCGATTCCATTCGAGGTCAGACAAAAGTGTGCTATTGTTTGACCACAGCAGGTCACTCTATTTGCAACGTTATATCGAGGACAACACTCATTTCAAAACATCCCAAACCATCTTCAGAAATTTTTTCAAATTGAAAAAATGTCATCAGGACTATGCTAATTTAGCCTTGCTTTTGAAACATTTCATAAATCCAAGAATAATTTCTTTCTTATGTACTCTGTAGATATGTCCATTTTTGGCAGGATTAAGATATAAAAATACTTCAAAAACATAACTTATAGTTTCAAGGTTTACAAGCACTGAGCATATATTCCTTCCATTTATACATTTCTACGTTGTGATTTCATCATAGAAAACGCAAACATACTTTGCTAATATCAATTCAAAAATTGCATCAGAGAACTGACATTATTTTATGAAATTGTTACCGATGATAGTTTACGATAAGAGTTGATATAAAAGGAATACAAAATGAGAGTTTACCTGCTCTATCAAATAATTCTCCTGCGTATTATTCAATATTTGATATATAAGATGTTACTTGCAACAATGGCAGATCAAAATAAGTTATATCCTTCGGAAAATCGATTATGATTTTTTTCGGGAAGTCTTGGTTCAGCATTGGGAATTGGCTTGAAGATTCCTGCCTATAATGAAAAGCAATTTTGAAAATTGTGTGAGTAAATTAAACACCATTTAATTTTCAATGATACACACCAATGAATTATTGAGAATAGCTGATTTGTTATTCAATAAAATCAATTTTAAAGATCGTGCCTCCCTCTGCAGCAGTACACGTGTCTATACCCATACAACAATCATGTATCTAATTCTGATTATAAAAAAAAATCACTTAATAAGCAGTTTGAAATGGAGTCTACATTTTCCATCTGACCTTGGTTCAAAACCAGTTTTGCACAAGCCTTTTGGGTCACTACATGTATACTTATGTATCAAATGGTGTATATTCGAGAAATTTACATCCTGACAGCAAATAAATGATCTTATTTGTATTTGGGCTTCATTTACGACACGGTCTATAAAAATTATTTTCATTTGTGGTGATTGTTGTTGAAGATTATTATCAATAGGATATTTTACCAGTAAATTAAATGCTTTTCGGCTCTATCTAACCTTTGCCAATTAACTTTTCGACCAAATAAGGCAAACGGCTGTCTAAACAGTGCAATTATTATAATCATTATCATTGATATGATTAGTTGAAGTGGAAAGTAAGAGTTCCAATTCACAAAAATAATTACCGTCTATCAATGCTTTGGTTTAAAGATATCAATAAATAGACAGAGTTTTTATCTTTCTTTTCCTTTCGTTTCTCTCCATAGGGTGAATTTCCCTCTCCCAAAGGTCAAAATCTCTCTTCACGGAATCAATTCCAGACAATTAGTCCCCCAGCCCCCAGGCTCACAAATTTGTTTTATGATTTTAAATTGAGTTAACAGTTAATGACACCGGAGGGCATAGGGTTAAATTATTCTGTCCGTTAGAAATATCGATGGATGTCTCCACAAATCAAACATTGTGAATAACGGGAAGAATTATTTTGCCATTCTGGTCATAATTGAATTAGACACCTTGTCTAAACAATCATCGAATATATTATTGTATTTGCCCTTGGGAAAGATATGACCCCATCTCCTCCCAACACGACATGAGCCAGCGTGACAGTGTAAGGCCAAACATCCCTATATCTTATAGTGTGAGATGAGAAGTATTTGCCCACTCTGGCCATAATTGAATTAGACTCTTTGTTGGAATCATCGTCGATATTGTTATTGTATTTCACATCTTAAATTTACTTCAGTGAGTTACTTCTTTATTACTTACTCTCAACCGCTTCAGATCCGTCGTTGGACACCGTCTATATGAGTAAAAGTTTGATATGGTAGAAAAAAGGTTGATAGGTCTTATCATGCTACAATTGCGTATGAAGAGTTGAAGACGGAGGGGACATTTTGTCAAAATCATCATCGACATTGTTATTGAATTGTCTTTGCTTTCTTCTTATCTTGATACTTGTAACGTTTATTCTTAACCTGTGGACACTCTTCAGACGTCGATAGAAATCCGTAGGGTCAATGTCAGTCTCACTTTAGATTTAGGTCAAGTCCCAAAATACACAGACGTATGTAGCTTAAATAAGATAGGAATGCAACATTCTCTAGAGCCAACTCCTTCCCAGACCCACCACTGCATTGGAAGAGGACTAGGCTATGAGTTCCGGTCTCTCTTTTCCGTCCCAGACACGAGTGTGGAATAACAGCAGTTCAACTTTTCCTGGTCCCTCGATACCTGAACTCTGGATTCAACAGAAGTAATATCGCTGGATTGATAACAAATAGATATCTCCCGTCTTGACCAGGCTGTTTCTGGAAGCTGAATTCATTCGATCTATTAAGTTTCTAAAAGTCTTGTCCGTCTCATCCCCAACCCTAGCATCTTCAGGCGAGTTTTTTTTCTACATGAAGGTAGTTGATCCATATTACAGAATACCAGTTTCTTATTCTTGACTCATTTTTCCCCCATGATGCTGTTTTTACCCATTTTTGATGAACCACATGGATTCCACTGGATATCAAACGTGTGACTTTTTGCAAGATCCATAACCAGTAAAACACGAACAATAGTTCAAATATACTAATACATAATAAAGAGAATCAGCCATCTGGAAAATCAGACTAAAATTACCTGACAGTGACCCTACAAAATATCATGATTTTTTGTCTTGTTTCAAATTATTCGATCCGTTCAATTAAAAGAAAGCGACTCTGATAACTAAACAAAATAATTAAATCTAAATATAAATTGAATGAATTGATCCTAAAATTCTATCAATATGAACCTTGTTCAAATGATTTTTATCATTGGTAAGAAATCGATTTTAACACAATGGTTTGTTCATATTACAAATATATTTACTCAGTCACTCAATACAGACTGTCACGCGACCAATATGTTCTGACGGCATGTCGTTTTAGGCAATTATAAAAAAAAGGGGCTGATGAACAAGCTACTTATCTTTGGGCAATGATCATCAAAAAATTTTCAATTTTCGAAAAAGAAAAGAATAGAGGAAAAAAAGCAGCACCTAAAATTAGGGAAAGTTTAGCAAAAACTTACGTTATGAATTAACCCCCTATAGGATCAATTTGAGGGTCAGGAAACGAAAAGGTTTTCCGTACACTTAACAAGAAGTGAATGTTTTGTTTTTTTCGCACCCTTTTGCGGCATTGTCCCAGCCTTTCCGTGTGATACATAAATACATAAATACATAGCCAGCCTGACAGCCTACAGGACAAATTTGAATAGTAAAAAAACCAAACTATCATGACAGTTTTTGTCAACTGTTTCTAGCAATATGGTGCTCCACCCATAATAATAGGCTCATAATTTTAAACAATTGCCACATCCACTGAAACGAGTTTTGTAGATTCTCTTCTAGTTGAGACCTCTGGGAGTTGACCGAAAACTCTCAACTTGTACCATTATCAACAATCAAAACAGCTCCAAACAAGTCTTAGTCAGGCAATCTTTACACCATTGCAAACCTTTTAAGCTCGGACAGCGTATATTCCCATCATACTACTTCTATGGCTAACTCAAAAAATTATCTGTCTATTGCCTTTGATACCAAGTCAGTTCTATTGGTAAGTCAGGGCTTTTACCTGAGAGTTAATTACTTACAATTGATCATCTTACAATGGACAAAAGTTTTTATCTTTCACTGGGGAACTATAATATTTGCTACATTCTTCAGTAAATAGGCTAAACACAAGTCTAATTTCCCTGGCATAGCCATCACATTATTTTTTCCCCTTCAACTTACATTTGAGCTGATGTAAATGCCTGTGACTTGAACATTCCGTTGATACTGGACTGATGGGACAGTTGAGCAAAAAAAAAAAAAAGAAAAAAGTATCTAAAAAAAACAAACTATAAACCAACGGCTGTCTAGACCTTTATATATGATTTATAGCGGTCTTAAATGACGAAAAATAGAGACCCTACGTGAAAATTTCTAGCAGTATGTGACCGTCTGAGTCGTTATGCTATTTTTTGATGATCGACACAGCGTTTTTTTTTTTTATTTCAATGGTCCGGCCATTAAAGGGGATTAATGAAGCGTACAACGAGTCAGTCTTTGCAAAGAACGATTTGACGAGAACTAATGGGGGAGACGACTGGAAGAGGAGACTAACGAGGGGGAGTACCAAGATGAAGAGAAGATAGACTTTGGAAAGTAAAAGGAAGGAACGATGTTACTAAAATAGATTGGCTGTCAGCACCTCTCCCCATAGTTCTTCTAGATATTGTTTGACACGCGTTCGATCTTTATTTAGATGGCATAAAAGTTTTTCTTCCTTCGTGTCCGATGTCTCCTGGGTTGTTTTTGGGGGTTAACCAAAATGTCTGAAGCCCAAAATATCCATTGTGAATATCTGGGTGTACTAGCGGACAAAACTGAATGGTAATGTCAACGGACTCGTGGTAGTGATTCCTTCCCTGGCCTCGTGTTGAATTAATATACTGGTTTGGTTGCTTACTAAATAGTGACCAACGTTTTTTGGCAACAACTCTGTGATCAATGAAAATTGGAAAAAAAAGGTCTGCTTGGCAGTGATCACTTTGAAAGTTTCAATTCACAAACGAAAAGGGGACACAAAATAAAGGATCAATTTAGCACAATGGTACATCAAAAAATGATTTCCATTGCAGGTAATAAAAAAAAACAAACAATGGGTTCTTCCTATATTTAGCAAGAGGAAAATCCTTACATTTTCAGCCAAGTAGCTCCATCGGTTACCCTGTACGCGTGAGACAAACATAACCATCCACACTAAGTTTTAAAATGAAAAAAAAAACTCAGTTGACAGTTTGGGCCACAGTTTCTTATTGATTTCTCTAAAAATGGCAAGATATGAAGTTACATGTCCAATTCAGTTAACAGTGTACAATTTCTTCTATTTCAAAGTCATTTAATCACTTTATCATGAGTTCATTTTTAAACCACATGGGAGGCATTTATCAGCGTTCTCCAAATACCGACCTCTGATTATTTAGGGAGTTTGAATATTGATGTTATTAGAAGGGATTCATTAGACTTCTCTCTGTTCATAACAATTATCAGTGTGCACTTGCTTACATTCATTGTGTCGACCAGAATCAGTAGAGATCATAGCAGCACCTAAGTGTTTTTTCAAAAAGCTATTTAATGAATGTGGGTAAAACCCGGCAGGAGAAAATATCAACATAGATGTAGCATTTAGGTACTACTCTGAGTGAATGAATTCAATTTTTGAAATTATGTTTAGAAAGACTGCAGTGCTTACTTTTAAAAAGAGGAAATACTATAATGTATAGTTTAAAGATGATCACTGTAAAGAATTGCAAAAGAAAAAAACCCAGCGGCATCCCAATACTCTGTTAAAGAGCTTGATTAAGTCAATCATTTCAAACGTTTCAAGTCTTATAACTCCTGAAACCTTCAGTGGCCGATATCAAGGAGTTTTCCAGCCGAAATTAAGCCTTAACTCCTATAAAATAGTTACAATATCCGTACTACCGACTTAGAAGTGTTAGCACTTAGTGTTCATATTATAATCTGGAAAAATATGGTTTTGCTGAGACTTTTGAATTGAGTTTGTGTCAAAGTGGTTGATAAATGCTCTCGATACGGTAATGATACAAGATAAACTTTACAGATTCCACACTTGGAAAAAGAAGAGGAAAAAGTTGTATGATGTAAATTCGTTGCTGGAAGCTAATTTTTTCCTTAAAAGAAAATATCAATTCAGAGGAAATATTAAAGCAATAAAGATTCTTTCTCCTAAATACTTCAATAAGTATTGATTTTTTTCATATGAATTAAGCTTGGGTTAGTTTTTTGAATCGAGTGATCTTCACCATAGACCTAAAAGCTGAAATTTGAAAGTATTTTTCCAAATATTGTAGCTTAGACGTAGAGCATCAAATCAAACTGAATGTTAAATGTTAACAACTGTTTTATTTCAGTTGTTCATTTGATTATCTATGATCACTTTGATCGTCATCTGATTGTGGTATACTATACCTTTTGGAAAGCTTTCTCTCTCTAGGTCAGTTTCCAATGGTTTTTGAGGGAAAGACGGAGAGCTTCAAATAAACTGTATCTTAAATGTAGACTAATTTTTAATTTTTTTTTTTCAGATAATTATTCCTGTACGAATCGATCATCATCCGATATCCGCATATTATAACATTTTTTCGCTTTGGTGGGGAGGGGGTTAGCGCTAAAAGAAAAGAAAAACAGACCAATAATAGATGCATGTAATAAGAATAAGCAGTTATCGGTTATCCTTGCTACTCAGTGGTTTAGCAATTCAGCATTATCGTTAGCTGAGCTCACCACTTGGTACTACATCTAATGTATATGGTAGATGAATCAAATTCTATCAGCCATAATGTTACAATTTATGTCTGGTTAACAAACAAACGTGCTATAACATTATCCTGATGGGATTTTACGCTATTTCTTTTGAAAAATTCAGGATATTTTTTCCCTTTGATCAATACCATGTTTGATATTGTCTTTCTTAATCATACTAAAAAGTATAAGTTGAAGGTTTTGGCCCTGTAGCTCTATCAGTGTAGCTTGTACATACATACGTACATATATAACAAGTCATCCGTGCAAGTTTGAAAACTGAAGGCACCCATATTCATTGCTTTGCTGACAGTTTTGTTTGACAGTTTCGTTTGTTCAGTCGATGTTTTGCAAACCTGTATAAAGGGAGATCATGCAAGATTGTTCATATGTTTGACAAAAAGATTTCCTGAAATCGAAATCCACAAAATGATTTTGAAGTTGACAGAATGCAAATATGTAATTGAAGCAGCTGAGTCAATATTCAAACAGTTGGAAGAATTATTTACTAATTTTTCTTCGATTGCTTTTTTTTTTCTCTTAAAGATTTTTGTTGTATCGGATTTAGATCGCATATAGCAGAATTCAGAATGAGTGGGGCTCAAAGCTATCCGTTTACCTTTTCAACAGAAATGATTTATCGAAAAACGTTGGACCATCTGTTTCGTCAAGAGAAAGAAACATTGCAATGGAATGAGACGAAGCTGATGTATGAAATAAACAGCAATGAATATTAAAGTATGCAATTCAGAACCCCAAACAAACGGTGTAAACAGAATAGGTTTTTCCAATTTTCAATTTGACTTGGCAGGCTATGTGCGTATGTCTCGTGGCAATACGGCTGAAAATTCGAACAATTATTCTTCATTATGCCTGGGAGCAAATTATGTTGTTTGACCCCATCAATAATTTTTTTAGTTGAGAGAAGGTTCGATTACCGATGAAAGTTTTTCCTGGTTTGATCCCTTTGTTTGTGTTCAGCAATATTCAGATTTATCATTTCGAAAATTCAGACTATTTTAGTGTTTGGTGCTCAACAAAAGACAAGAGAAGTGAAAAATCACTGATTCCTAGTTTTTGACCATTTTTTTTATTGATCATCCATAGTATGGTTTGTTACAAAAAGACGTTGGTAATTTTTGTTGGGGGGTGGGGACTGACAAGACATAATATATTTTTGGGCAAAGGATGGAGTTAAATGTCGCTTGCAAGTAACATTGAATTCAAAGATACGCTGGTAATAAAAGGGATTTATTCAATTTTTTTTTTTTGGAGAAATGATTTAACATTTCATCCCTGTGCTTGTGCAGACTGTTTTTTGTAACTTCTTGTTCAATTATAGATCTAAAAGTTGATTGGTCTGTTGTATACTATACACACATAGGAGCAAGTTTGATTGAGGGGAGTTTGTTATTATTTGGGAAAGTCAACGAAGTCATTAACATGGTGTGCAACATGATTGAGTAGGAAAACAGGGAACGAAAAGTTCGAACCATTCAAGACGAGAGAAAGATAGAGATGAGAGGGCAAAATTGCGCATACCCTCTGTATCTGGTCTTTATTGTATCGTTTAGCTGTGCAGAGAAAATTCTTTTGTATGTAAAAAGCATTCCATCGAAACTGTTTACTGATTTACCTTAACGTAGTGTTTTCTTTTCATCGTTTCCTTGCATGTTTTTTCCCAAATAACTCATCTCTTTTCTCACATCTTTCACTCTTTATATTTTTGAAGAATTTGAAGTAGACTTATAATTCCAAGAATGTTTTTTCCATTTTCTTAATACTTGCTTTTCATTCCAATTAGCTCCTTGTGTATCATTGTTATTAATTTCCAGAGATGTCTTTAAGCGTAACAAGATTTTTATCACAACAATTAGAAACGGTCGTGAAAACCGTCAAAAGAACTGTCAACATACGTTTCTCTCAGTTTTTCAAGTTGGTAAGTCTGCCTGACTTGCGGGCTATGTATCTTTTACGCGTACTGGCCGAACGAATGTGGGTTGGTGAAATTTAAAATATCTAAACATCCCCTTTCATCATGTCGAGACAGAAAAAATCTTTTTTTCAATTTCTCATACAAAAAAACAATTTTTATGGTCATTTGAAAGTCAATTTTGGACATGAATTTGTCTTAATTTGATTTTTCATTCATAATCTTCAAAATATCAGACTTTTTAGTGGTTGCTGTCCCCAAAACCTTTTCAAAATCACCCCAAAAGTTGGATTTCAGCAAATTGATCACTTTTATCGTATCCAAATTATTTTGAGAATTCAGACTTCATTTCCCACATTTTTAAATTGATAACCCCAATACACCTTTCTTTCAAGGGACGTTGATAAGGAAACAGTTTCCATTGAGTAACCAACCAGACCAGTTTACTTATTTATTTTTGAGATTCATAATGTCAATCAGCGATGTTGTGTTCATTTTCTTTTTTTTTTATTCTTGAAAATCTGTCATTGACATTCGCCTCATATTTATTGCTTTAAAATTTTCCTGAAAGTTATAAGCTGTTCGTTCAAGCAATTTTGATGAATCAGAGTTTGTAATTGCTTTTAAATCCTAAGGTCACCTTTTTGAGGCAGCAAAAACAAAGATGCCCGAACGTGAAAACTTCACAACCAACAGAAAACGAATAAGACCTTAATCATACCCTGGTAATCTATGCTCCAACCCTTTTACCAAAAATGCACGTTCATGTTAAAATTTGCCTACAAAATTCTTTTATCTTCATTAGATCTTTGGCTTGAAAAATGTACTCTAATGGATCATTTGAGATCTTCTGCTGAAAGGAATAAATATCACATGGGATTATTTGAGATCTTTGGCTTGAAAAATGTACTCTAATGGATCATTTGAGATCTTCTGCTGAAAGGAATAAATATCACATGGGATTATTTGAGATCTTTGGCTTGAAAAATGTACTCTAATGGATCATTTGAGATCTTCTGCTGAAAGGAATAAATATCACATGGGATTATTTGAGATCTTCGGCTGGAAAAAACCAACGTATTGGGTAATTTGAGATTTTCAGCTTAGGAAATATGTAGAACAGTGGATTATTTGAGCTGTTTAGCCCAAATAAAAAGCAGCCAAGAAAATCAAGATTAAAAAAAGTTCTAAAGAAAGATGAAAAAATTGACAAATGTACATTCTGTGTCAAGTTATTCTTGAGAGGGAGAAAGAAAACAATTAATTGGAACGTTTCGAAAATCGATTTGAAATTCTTCTAAGAGTAAAAAAGAATAAATAGATACAATCAAATTACCGGCGTCATTTTTACATTCTTTTTTGAGGTGACAAATTACAAATGATTGAGAACTGCCCTGAAAATCAAACAGCAATTAAACGAAATATTTAGGCGTCTGACATAACGACTCTTCAAGATTGTCACATCTCAAATTGAAATGAAATACTTGACACTATCATAATCGATAAATCCAAGCTGACAGGAATTAACTTTATCCAGCAAACATTTTTATAATAGTTACAGTATTGCTCTTGTACCATAAAAGGAGCACAAACCAAGATCGATATGAAACAATTTCCCAGATATCAATGAAGAAATCGAATCTCAAAATATTTTAGAATTATTAATTGAAATTTTTCACTTCAATCAATTAAAAGCATTAAAAATGTGTTTTGCAGCAATGAGTGTTCGATGAGATAAAGGCTAACTATGCTACTTATTAAAGTTCAATGTTTTCTCTCCTTGTTTCATACTCGCTAAAAATACACCAAAATCAACTTTTTTGGCTCACTCCTGCAAAAAGTCCGAATGGGTAATGGTCCGAATAAGATATCATAAATTTGAGTAATATACTCATCGGATAAGATTTTTTGGGAAAAAAAAAATCACCATCATGAACACTAGGATCATATTACATCTGAATATGTTGGATTAATTAGAAAAAATTGAGATAGATGGATTGATTTAAGAAAAGAAACACATTTTCTGGAAACAAATCAAGCTCTCATTAATAACAACATAAAATCTGGTTGCTATGAGTCTAGCTGTCCATGAGTTACTTGATAAACCGTTAGACAGACGCATAAAGCTATTCGAAGAATGTATTTGACCCAGAGATTATTTCATCATCTTTCGGATTATTCGATCCAGATCTGATTCGATGACATTCATCTACTTAATTAGAATGTATAAAACAGTTTAGCATGTGAATTGATTATAAATAAAATATAACTATTATTGATATTTATCTCATTTACACAATCGTCAAGATTCAATTGTAATGACTTTTAGTCCCTTTGACTGAAAGTTGGCATCAATCACTGCTAATAAATGCTTTCTGCGATCTTCAATGATATTTTGGCATCTCTTTTCTGCTATTTCCGACCATTTCTCTGACCAGAATCGATTCGAATTCATCAGAATTGATGGTCCTTATTTATGAAAGGAAATTTCAATTTATGTCTCAAATATTCGATTGGACTTAGGCCAAACAATTGAGATAACAACTTCTTTTCCCTAGATATTGGTTTATTGTCGTTGAGATATCAATTGCTTACCAAGTTTGAGCAGAATAGCTGACTATAAATTTTTTTTCGAAGATATGAACAGATATTTGGGAAAATCCCATCCATACCAATCGTTATGAATTCCCCAGCACCTGATACATTGAAGTAACCCCATTAACCGATGTTTTCGCCAGTCTGCTTCACTCTCAGATGTTATTTTTATATATAAAGCGCTATGTTTTTCTCCAAACATAGCCTTCATGTTTTGTCTGATCAAATAAATCTAATGATATTTGATTGATCAATATTTTTTTCAATGAATGCTGAGCAAACCTTTTTTTTTTCATACTTTTTTTCCATGGTGGATTTTCGAGTAACCACTGCGTGAAATTTATGTCTTTCCAATATTTTAATAATAGTTGTCGTGTACATCTATTCAAGCGCTCTTCAATTGTATCAGCAAATCACTGATGCTCGTTTTCAGCATGATTCAAAATTCCCTCATGATCTTAGATTCCCCCCACTCCTGTGTTGAAATCCTGCTTCGCAAACCCAATCTTCCAAGCATCGATACGGAACCAATCTTTTAACCTCTCAAATCAATCGTAGACTTGACAAGCGGTTTATCTCCAAACAAAACAAAGACCCGGAACATACTAAAAAAAAACACCTCAGAATGGTCCAAGAAGAATAGCTTTTGGGTAATCGAATTGCCTTCTTAATCGCCTAATCCAGATCCAATTGAACATATGTTGCATGAATTGATAATTGATGTTCATGAACATAACGATTTGAATAGAGGAATGGTCTACGATATCTGTTGGGAGATGCAAAGACCTCATCGAACGCTACGGAAAATGTTCGGTGAAAAAAGATCCTCCGATGACAATTATTTGAGTAGGTAAAATAATTATACAAAGCTCATTACATTAAAAGTACTTATGATCATGGAAATAAAATGATTAATAATATCAGTTCTGTTTTAATCTTCAATCCAAAAATAGACTGATTTGCTAAATAACCGAGAAGATTAATGGCATCAAAACCGATTTTGAATACTCAATCTGAGACATAAGGAAAATACACTTGAGGTCAGAGACGTGAAGTGTCCAGAGTTATTAGAAATACACCCAATAATTCAATGAAAACTAATCTCATGGCTATTGTCATTGGTACTTCTGCGATTTCTGTAAGATTAAAGTGTATAAACGGTGAATGACGTCAAGATGTACGATTTGGTGAGTCAAATTGAGGTCATTTTGAGTGACGAATAGTTGAAGATAAGTGTATCGGTTCAATTAACAAGAAATTCGTCGTTACAATATTAGTCATATGAGACTATTTTCACTACAGGCCAGTGTCGCCAAGTACATGCCAAGGACAATCAATTATAATTTCCCCCAACATCCTAACATCGGCGACTAAAGAATTCAGAGATTTCGTATATAACAAAATCTCCAATACATCGGAGTAAAAAGATATTAAACAATAAGATCATAATAAAACTTGTCTGTTCAGTGCTCAGACTCATCTTTTTTTCGGTTCGAAATCACAAATTCTTCTTCCACTTTGTACTCGGACTTCATGATCAAATATGTCTATACCAACCTGTTTTCTACTCTCTTAAAAGCAATGTCACCTTCATTATACCCTCTATTAGTTTACCATTCCGATAAAGTCCATTCGAATGTTACCTTTAAGTGAGAGAATCTATTGTTAAAGACAGAGAAACTGTTTATTATATAAATTGATGACTTTGTAACCAGACTCATAATGTTTTTTTTATGAAATTGGGCGGATATAATATGGACAAGTATAAATAGACATAAGCAGAAAAGTCCATTGCTACTGGCAAAGAAACAGAGATAATATAGGGAAGTATAAATATATAGATTTCAAATCTTAATTTGATAAGAGTATATGGCTGTATGCCAAAACTAATACTTACAATGTCGACGCGATTTTGTAATTGACTTCTCCCCGCCTTTTATCCTTCATAATTACTTCGACAAACTTTTGGTCCAATCACGGAAGGTTCGTTAGTGCTTACCACCACTTATTCTCTCTCCTCCTCTCTCTCACTTTTTTCCCCTCTGTCTTATATATATATATATATATATATATATATATATATATATATATATACATTGTGAGAGAAGGAGATGATTTATATATCTACATCCATCTATCCGTTTCTACCCCAAGTACAAACAATCTTATCGTGTCAAGCAATATTCACATACTTGTTTCTGCGTGTACGCTAGATTTTTAGTGATTTTATCTCGAAAATATTTCCGTTGCTCAACCTGGCACAGTTTCAGAAATTATATATGTATATAATGAGAGAGATTGGTAGTTATGGACACTGATATAGATAGATAGATAGATTGATACATAGATAGATAGATAGATAGATAGATAGATAGATACGTATACATAGATAAACGGATCGTCAATATTAGCACTCTTTATATTCTTCTGCTTTCCAGATTCACAAAAGATCGGAAATGTCCAAACATCCAAGCTTATCATGAATGCAGAGATGATATCCAGGATAGATGGGTAGACTGAAGGTGAAATCAACAAGTCAAGAGTACACACGTGTCCACAGGACAATTACGGTAGATTTTGGAAAGATCTCAATATCTGATGCATTTAGAAAAAGAGTTGGGAACGAACCAATAGAGAGGATAATATGCTTCTAGAACGTAAAACATAGGCCAATCAAATATCGATCAACTTTATTCACTGGTTGCATATATATATATATATATATATATATATATATATATATATATATATATATATATATATATATATATATATATATATAATGAGTATGTACATATGTATATGCATATATAGGCACATATATGTATATGTATATATATCGGGAGATTATCATACAAATATCGAGTTATTGCTCTCTCTCTATATCTATCTATCTATCTATCTATCTATCTATCCATCTATATATATATATATATATATATATATATATATATATATATATATATATATATATATAAGTCAATGTCCGTCTGTCTGACTTTCATTGTTCTCAAATCCACATCTCTGCAGGAAGGGAGCAACAATTAAGAAAATTTATACCATCATGTTAGCATAAAACTATGGACAGTCCATTTCTTACCCCAATAATATCCGTCGTCGGGCACCCTAATGGATAGAAGGGCCTTAGATACATTTAAAAAAAAAAATTGATCGCTTTCTTTTCATGATTTTCTTTTAATGATGCAATCTTTTACCTGTTTTACCATAGGGAGTTTTCGTAATTTTCCCGTTTGAGGTTCTTTAGAGAATATATTTAGTTACTTTACATCCTTTATGGTTATCTATTAAATTATTGCATGCAAACCACGTACATTCCACATAACAAAATCCTTCTTTTGAATTTCAGTTGCAAACGTGTGTTCTCATATTAGGAACCAAACATATCTTCTCTTTTCATATTGATGTCATTTCATAATTTCTGGTTTCAATGTTTGCATTTTTTACGTTTTACATCTTCATTTTTTTGTTTGGGTTTCAGTTTCAATGTTATTTTAATTCATTTCCATGAGATCCATATTCTGTGTGTTGATAGACATGCGTGCATTTTATCTAATTTCCCTGCGTGACATCAGTAATTTTTAACCGAACGTTTAAACTTATATTGTATACTTTTACTATTTTATACGTGTACTTTAAATTCATTTACGGTCAGTCCAGTATATTATGACAGGTACTTTTTTTTTTAAAGTAAAATATTTCATACTTTTTATGTTTTTAGATTCATTAGTTGATGTATTTTACGGTAATTTACTTGCATAGAATTAAAATGGTCTATGACCCCACCCCGAGAGAAAATTGTCCCCTGTTGACTGATCCATAGGATTTTTCAATTCACTCAGATCAGATAACAAGATATTCTTTTCTAAAGTGTTTCATATAATGTTTTCTTATATTTTTTTCAAATAACACCAAATCCCATATTTTTTTCAGGTGCTGGGATCCGACTTAATGGAACAGCGTTCTTATCGTCCCGTCATCAATCCTTCTGATCACCGTATGTGTGGGCATCTCTAAAATGTATCGACGAGTCATCATTTTGCCACGGACCAAGGTTTGAAACCTGCGTTGCATACGTGACTAAGGGTCCAACAAAATCATTTCCTGAAGGTATATGCAAATCGAATACTAGATTGTAAATCGCTAAACAATATACATCTATACACACACACACACATGTATATTGATATTTTCCCCCTGTGTAATCAGCATTTTTAAAGTTGATGTCATAAGTTGGTTTGCATGCAATCTGAAATTGAAACCGACATAACGAATTTAATATTCACATGGGTGAATATCCATGGAACCGTCATGAGGAGCCAGTCATGTCTATTTTTATACGTTTTTAAAAATACCTATGTTCGTAACCTTGTTTCAAAAAATGGATGTGAAGTATGAAATAATATCAACACACAATGCAATAAATATTACATAAAATAACGATCTAAATATATGGTATAAACTGTGTAATAAGAAAAAGGAATGTGCTTCATCCACACTGCTGGGTCGCCGTGTCAAGGAAATCCCCAAAACGGTTCTATGGTGAATGACTGATGATTGCAACTAGAAATAATTTATACATTGTGCAATGATTACAAAGTATAGGGTAAGCAAAGAAAAACATTTTTGGAAATTGCATGAAGTGCATCAATAGATATCGGAAAATTAGTGACGGAAGTGACAGAAAAAATCTATTGAAAAAGATTTTTAATAATTAGTGTTCAGAGCTGTAGAGCTTTCTAGACTATATATATGTTCACGTACATAGAAGAAAATACACATACACATATACTCACACAGACACAGACACACAGACACACACACACATATATGTGTGTGTGTGTGTATGAGAGAGAGAGAGTTTTTGAGTGTGTGTGTGTGTGTGTGTGTGTGTGTGTGTATGAGAGAGAGAGTTTTTGAGTGTGTGTGTGTGTGTGTATGTGTGTGTGTTCTATATATGCAAAAAGTGAACGATATAATCAGCTTACTGGAAAAGTATTGACGGATATTTGTTATTTGCGCTGAGAATTATCCACCAGAAAAAATTCCCTACCTGAATTATTGCAACTGCTGCAGCCAACATGTAGAGAAAAAAATTACTTGTCAAATGTAAGTACGGGGTTAGATGCAAGATTGAAGCCCCTGTCAGTTATAATATAATTCACTGCAACGTAAAAACTCAGACTGTTATAATCGCAATGACAAAAATTAACGCGACCATTGCGACCATTGAATCCCATTCAAGAAAAATATATTAATATGTATTTCTAAATAGATAAGACTTAACTAAAATGGTCAGTTAAAGAACCTTATATTCATATCAGTATTTATATTACTGGAACGTTTGTGAAAATTCCACAATTTTTTTTTGTTTCCCCTTCATAAAATCATAACACATGAGTTCTGTTCACAAAAAAAAAGTTTGGAGGGAACGATACCGTAATCGTATTCATGTGAGGACGTCTGTAAAAGGAAAAAACGCCAGAAATTGAAATAAAAAGCAATGAGAGATAGATAGGTGGACGGACAGATAGATAGATTACTGATAAATACAGCTTGCGTGCAAAACAAACACTTTACTGCAATCAAGTGGTGTGAATGAAGTCTCGCCACAATTGGACTCCAATAATTGTGATAAGTTGTTCACGCCTTTTGTATGTTACTTGAACAGACCTAAATCAGCCTCTATGAATAATGATACAACAAAATTCTGATAAGGTATGCACAGCCATTATATGTTCCTTCGGGAGCCTTAATTCAGTTCCTATGAATAATGATAGAACAAAATTAGTCATATTGTGTTCAGATGACAACACGTCCATTTGCTTGGGAATAAGTATGCAATGTGAATAGATGCGATGATGAAGGCTTCACTGGCACAAAGGAAGTGACTTCTCCCCCTTTCAGTGGAACTCTTTTGAGAAACGTTACTTGACCAACCAAAGACCGTCAGCTAATTAAGGATGAAGACTTAATCATTCAGGCCGATTTTGACTTAATTTCTCCGAGATATGGTTCTTTTTAGACACAGAGAAGCTAACATACAAGCAGATTAAAAAGTATTAAAAACAACTTTAATATTTGGACAAAGCTTATGAAATTGAGTAGACAAACGATTTATCACTTTTAGTTGTACGGCGGATAATAATAATAATAATAATAATAATAATAATAATAATAATAATAATAATAATCTAGCGAGAGAACTGAAAATTTGTGGAACATGAAAACCAGGGTAGTGCCAATCATTGTTGGTGCACTAGGAACTGTCCCAAAGACACTGAAGGCGAGACTGGGCGAGATCAGGATAAAGGGATGGATCGACACTGTACAAACCACAGCACTACTAGGAACTGCGCGGATACTGAGGAAAGTGCTAGAAATATAAAGACTGCAACACTAATTGTTAACAGTGACCTAACAAAGAATGGGAAATGAAAGCAGGAATGTGAACCACAGCACTGGCATGATAGGTGAAGGAGAGAAAAAATGTCGGCTGAAACCTGCGGAGACTTATTGTCACTAAGCCTTCAGCAATGATCGCTGGGCAACCGGTGTTAAACTGTAAACTGCAGTATTACTGTGACCTATGAGAACTAGGAGAGAAAGACTGGAGACTTGGGGAGACTTGCTGTCACTCGAAATCCAGCAGATACCACTAGGCAACAGATGTGACATTTCAAATAATAATAATGATAATAATAATAATGATAATCACCATCGTCATCATCATCATCATCTCAAATTCCACGGGTGTTGACATCTAAAATTGTTATTTTATGATTGACTACGTATCAATACAAAAATAGATTCTGCTTTGTGTTCGTTTGTAAGATTAATTCATGCATAAAAATTCACTCACTTTTGACACATACTGTTCTGGTTTATACATAAGCAGTACTCGATGTTACATACTAATGAAAAACCAAAATTCATGTAGCTGATCGTTAAAGCAATTAGCTCTTCTGTATTATAATAGCAGGATCTTTCGAAGGCAGCAAAGCACAAAGTATCTTGGAAGAATGTGAAAGGGCATTAAAGTACCCGGATGAGAGTAAGGTGGGGAAAATACTGTACTGCAATACGGATGGAGTGAGCGCAAAACTTTATTATTCTATATCAGGTTAGGGGAATTTCCTGGATGTGGGGTTTCATTATTCCTCTCAAGCTTCATCTTTCACTATCCCAATATATATATATATATATATATATATATATATATATATATATATATATATATATATATATATATATATATATATATATATATATATATATATATATACCCAGGACAAATTTGTTTCACAGGTATATTATCATATTATCATCCAATAGTCCTCTAAGAGTCAGATTCAAGTAATTTAGAGAATGGTGAGAAGGAGGAATCTGGCATGGTAGGTCATGTGCACAGTGAATAATTCATCTCACTTTCACTAATATGAAATCTTTGAGAGTGAACTGAAGAATGGAACACATATCAACAAGTCAGAGAGGTAAGTTGTTGAAATCTGGATGTCTGTACGCTGTGTTTAGAAGTATAGATGAAATGCAACAAGAAAAAATGCAGAATTTCTTATTTGTTGATCAACCGTTGAGCTCATTCAGGATTCAAATCAAATGCACATATGATCTATAAAGAGAAGCTGAAAATACATTTGTCACTTTCTCTAACGATGCATAAATAATTAATTCCGTATTTTCGTCCATGTGTAGATACTTGGCTGTGTATATTGGTTAGATATCGTGAAAAGCAGGAAATGATTTATATCCAATTGGCAAATATCAGAACATATACACTGGACTGAAATGATATATTTCTCCTTAAATTTGGCATTGGCTTATTTATTTAACGACAAATTTATTCATTGCTTCCAAATGTCTTCCATATATATATATATATATATATATATATATATATATATATATATATATATATATATATATATATATATATACATATAGTCTAGAAAGAATTGCAGCTTTAAGCACTAGATATGTTACGTGATTGTTTTATTTCTAAGAATATAAAAAGCTTTCAAGTGTTAGGATATGTAGGATGTTATTACCTAAACATAAGTGAAGATCACAAGTTCTAATTTTTTCTGTTTTAGTTTATTTTGTTTTATACACACACACACACACACATACACACACACACACACACATATATATATATAAATGTATACATATATATATACATAATATATATATATATAAAAATGTATATATATATATATATATACATATATATATATATATATATATATATATATATATATATATATGTTGATACATCAACGAGTCTGTAGTTTATCGATGAAAAAAGGATTCGCTTGACACAAAAATATTTTTCTGAACATATTCCTGTTCATTGTCATTTTACGTAATCCATAAGTCTCAGCTGACAACTACTTTTCACTCTAGGTGACTTTTCCACTACCTTATGTATAAATGCATGTTTGTGTAAAAGACTTAACACACAAACACACACACACACACACACACACACACACACACACACACTCATACATATACATACCTGTTTAGTTATTAATTATTGTATGTTCATTTCCGCTACAGAAATATGACATGATATATTACATGCAATTGGCTTCAATTTTCTTTACATCCATATGACAAGATAAATTGTTGCAGTTGGCAAAGGGTTATTCTTCTTTACCTCTTAGGCATCATATACTACTATCCTGGGAATATTGTAAAGAGGAAATACACTGAATTCATTTCGGAGTGATTTGCATACTTTATTCCTCGTAAACTTACACTTGATAACAAGCATGTAATTTGTCAAAGTCTCCATCTTGTATCAGCTCGGTGTATCTCATTTGTATGCACATATGTATGAATACACCAACGTGTATGCGTGTATTTATGCATGGATTTTACAATTTATCTTTCTGTATATCTTTCTATCTGAACCTGTTGCAGTGACTCTGTTCATAGATTACATCTTATAACTTCGAAAATATTCACTCCGAACTTCCTGCATTCATTACTCATCCTAATGATAAAAGTTATGAACACCCGTTATGTAACTGCAAGACAGACATCTGATTTAAGGTGGACATTGATTAAGTTTGAACAAGTTTTTGCCTGCAGGTAAGTGTGTAAATGCGTGTGTGCTTGTATCTTCGTGTGTATGCATATGTGTATGTACATGTGCATTTTTTCAGGAAAAACAGAACTATCAGAACGTATACTTTAGTGTGAAAAGCAAGTATACAAAATGAATATCCAAACTCAAATGATAACGGTCATATTAGAACAATATCTAAGTCTTTATATATATATATATATATATATATATATATATATATATATATATATATATATATTGATAGATAGATAGATAGACGGATATATATTTTTTTCAATTAATTACTTGTTTCATCTACGGACAGCTACTTCGTTGTATTACAACTCTTCAGTGTGGCTACAAACTATCGATTATCCCATCCAGTACAACGAAGTAGAATCGAAACCTTCGCTTTTGACCCAGAGGCTGGCATCTTATTTCTTCTTTACTCAGAACTGGACGGTCAGTAAGATTGAATTTAAGCGATATATTTACTCAACCATAATATTCCATCCCCCAAAGTGTTCCATTCCTAAGTTTTAAGAGCATAGCATGAGCTTATAATGAACGAGTTACATCTCTCAAAGGGTGGACAGCTGAATAAGGGAGCGTGTTCTTGTTTCTGAAATATCAACATTCTTTTTTGAACTCATTCACATCATTTGTTGAACATACTTTCCTGTTGCTAGAAAAAGGATTTTCTGATATTCAATATACCTTTATTTACTCTTATTGTATATTTGTTGCTTTTCAGTCGCTTGGACTCTCTTCTATCAAATGGTACATTAGTGTCTACTAATTTTAAACCACACGGAATTTTGAACATTTCTTTTAGGTCTCTCTGATCCTTATTCACTAGAGATGATAAACTTAAATCCTTTAATCAAATCTCATAAGTCATAATTTTAAAAAGGGTTCTTTAACTGACCAAACCTTCCGGTGGAATTGTATTACGCTAAGAGTGTGGTCATTCATTGAAATAGGTATATAGTCCCGGTCCTGAACATGCATCAGAGACCGTCCTAACTCCTTTGAGAGTTGCTCTTAAAAGATACGTCGCTTTACTTCAATAATTTATAAAAAACTATGCCTGTCTTTTGAGTTTTTCTTACAGATTTTTAATCATTCTCCAGATACAGTGACCAGCGTTTACATAGCACTCAACGTATAGATACGATTATTTGATTGAATAAGGATCAAGACCTTGTCTACTATATATTTAAAAAGTAGTAAGCCTTATCAATTTTAATACTCTTTTCGTACAAGCAGCAACAGTTGCAATATATTTCGAGGATGAAAGTTTATTGGTAGCTCTGACACTGAGCCCCTTTTTCATTATTTACAAGAACTACATTATTTTTCATTCCTACAGTACTCGTTGGAGTTCCATTGTCTACGCATAACATCTTACATTTTTCTTCATTAAAAGTTAGTAACTACTCCTATGACCATGACATTAATTCATCACAGTCATCCTGTGTTTTGTCAACGGGCGACAGGATTGAATAGTGAAATCATCTGCAAGCATTTTATAGATATTTTATCCAGTAGATCAAAAATTGATATGACCGGTGCAATGAACCTTGTGGCACAGTACTACCCCTGCATTTCGATTTATAATTGCTCTGTTTCCCCATTGGAAGTCTGAAATTCAATCATAAAGTTTCCCAACGATGTTAATTATCTTTCAGGTCGTGAATGAACCAAAAATGAAGAACTTGGTTTTTTGTCGAAAACTAGTAATAACACGTGGAAAGGAATATCCTAATGAGAAAATAATGTTCCCTCTTGGAGCGTTGTAAGCAGATCCATATGCCAGGGTTATTAACCACAACGAAGCCATATTGTATATCACACAATACAGGATTATTCTTGATGAATTCAACAATTCCTTTCTTTACAAGTTTCCAAAATATTATTCACACTTTCGCAGTAAAACCAATTGATCTATAGTTACCGATTGCGACTGTGTTGTCTTATTGTCTTATTTGAATATTGAAAGTTGCTATTTCCCGTATTTTGGGAAAATCATCATGGTCTGGAAATAATGCAGAGGGGAATAAATTAAAAACATCCGTATATTTAATCAGGCAATCGTCTATGAATTTCGTCTTGACATATTACCTTTATTTTGATACATAATATTCAACAATTTTTCCATCTGTAAATATAAAGACAATTCTTTGAAAAGTACAATCTTTCACTCCTCTAAATGGGTCTGTCACACAATTGCCATCGATACGAAGTGAGAGATCATTAGAACGGATTTTACATTGATCATCTTCCCCAACAAATCAAGACAGCTTTGGAATTATCTGAAAATACAGTTCATTTAGGAAAAATACGCAGATCTTTTAGACAATCGTAAATGAATCTCGTCAAGTCCCATTGCCTTTTTGTTATATATAATATTCAACAACTCTGTAGGTCTATAAGTGTGAAGACAATTTTCCAAAGATACGACCCCTTTTCGAATCCAAACAAATCTGCACCATAATCGCAGTAGATACAAAACGTGAAGTTATTTAACCAGATTTTACGTTTATCACTTTCGTCAACAAATACAGAGTGAAAAACCAAACGATTTAGCATTTCTTGTATTTCTTACTTATTTCCTACTCATCATATACACCACAACTGCTATATGTTTTAATTTTTGGAGATTGTTTTTCTTGGCATGCATGAAAAAATCTTCAGATTTGTCCTAATTTCAATGCAGAGATCTTTTTATACCGATTCTTTGCTACTTGTAATTTTTATTAGCTGCCTACCTTCTTTTCATGTATTCCCAATATGTGATATACGTTCTACATTTTGTATAGTTATTTCCACACATAATTTCTCCTTTTCACCCACCAATTTTAGATGATGGAAGTAGAATTATCCGGGAATAGACATTTTGAATGAAATGACTTTTTTTGTTGCTATGTTAGTGCTTGGACAAAATATCCACAATTAGGAACACACTTACACACACACACACACACACACACACACACACACACATATATATATATATATATATATATATATATATATATATATATATATATATATGTATATGGAGTGAAATCGATCCAAACATCAAATTCCACTCGAAAAGCCCCCGAATTAATCATCTAAAATTTAAAAAAATGAAACAAACAAACAAAAAAAAAGCCCAAACCAGTTTTCACCATTTTGAGAATTCAACCCGACCTCAAGTTTATATTTGTGTGCGTGGCTTATTTGATGAAAACTGGAAATCAGCAAAAGACGTAGTCCCTGCTGCAAGCGTATGTGTGGGTGTAACTATATGTGTCGGGTTATGTTATTCTCCATCTATTTTTACCTTTTTTGCATTTAAAAAATCTGAAAGTAATATATATTGAGTGAAAGGTATATATCTATGTTAGAAATCGATAGATAAATGAATGCATGCATATATGTATGTATATATCTATATATAAATGCACTCATAAAAAAGCCAATTTAAATGCCAAGCTTGAAATTCCCCCCACCCCAAGATGAAAGTTTCAAATAAATATGTTGATAATTTTTCCAATCGTTGCTATTTCAGTGTTCAGCCAAAAATATTTGGCAGTTGACAAATATGTATTTTGAGAGATTTAAAACCAATCCAACCATCGTGAATAAGAGAAAAATCTGTGAGAAAGCCCTCCAGCTGGGAGATTGAGAAAAATCGTGTCGACAATCCATGTTAAAATTGAAATGAAAAAAATGCAATTTTGAGAAAGCATGGACGATGTCATGTTTTTTTCTCTATTTCTGTCATGTGTTTGCAACATTTCCAGTAATGACAGAGCATCTGCTGTAAACCCCTGTGTGTGCGTGTGTGTGTGTGTGTGTGTGTGAATATTTGTACTGTTCTGCATTTAATTTTGCCGTTTGATCATTGAGAGACTCCTCGTTGTGTACAAATTGATAATATTCCAAATTACAGTTTAAATCAATTACCATAGTCTCTTGAACCATAATTTTTAACTTTTCCTCACATCTTGATGTAAACTTTATTATGATAGTATGGTAACGGGGTTGATATGAAAGGATAATGCAACGTGCACTGGTGAAAATTTCATTAAATATTTCATTGAAATATCGAATTAAATTATTCACTTTTCATGGAGATAAAATGGTTGTGAAAGTTATCCTAAACGTCACTGGCAAGTGTAGCTTGCAACACGCATTTTATATTGCAAAGTTTACAGACAAACGCTGGAGTCAAAGCGCAAGTCACAAAATGGATCTCACGAGATCATCGTTGAAATCATTGCCGACTAAAAAAAGAAATACAGTGATAATTTCGACTTGCTCAGAATGTTTTGACACTGTGACAGTCGAGAACATGAAAAAGAAATGAAACAAAAAACAAAACAAGACAAAACTGTTAGACTATGTCCAACAACGGATATCAAATCACTCACGATGATACGAATATCCATTGAATGAAAACCAGATAAGTTTGTTCCTATCCATCATCATGCAAGATCTCATTGAGATAACCTGATCCTTACACGTTATAGACCACGCAGGATCTAATTGATCATTCTTTCTTTTCTTCACAAATACTTAATATATTCCCCTCTGAAATAGAAAAGAATTCTCCAAGATTTGATCATTGATTCGAAATTAATGATAAAAAATCACCCCAGTTTTTTTGTAAATTCTCATGTTAAAAGCCAAGTAATCATATGTAGACTTAAGATACATGACCGGACTACTTGATGTATTATCCAACATCGTGTAAAACAGACTTAATCAAAGGATATATCCAGCTAGTTTTCCTAATATTTTTTATATCTTCACTCAGGAGTTTCACTTATGAAAGACAGGAAAAAATCAATCCAATATTAGATTTGGCTGTTTCTTTTTACGAGTGACGACAAATAAATATGATTACTAGATATCAACTGAAATCAGCTAATATGGAGGTGACGTCCGTACACATTATAACTTAGATCCACTTCAAAAAGCTTCTTAAATGTCTTGAAGTAGGATCAAGTTGTTAAGGACCACTTTGCAAGTGAGATCAGCAATTATATAGCGAAAGGAACTGTGGTTTTGAGAAGACTTCAAGTTGATTAGTTTTTAACGACAATTTTTCGATGAACCGAAAGTGAATGGAGAATGATCGTTGTTAGTTGGCCATCCGATGATGTCGGTGGCTGTGCTTCCATCAATTGACCCGTTAATGGTTCACAAATCATATTCTTGTGACTCGTGGGATAGTTGGACGACTGGAATGCTCCGTGCATGTATAGTAGACCCTTTCAGCGTCATCCTGGTTATCTTCTAAATTTTACCCCTTCCAAATAATGGACTGACAATGTTTTTTAGCCTACGACTTTTAACTCTGTCGTGAGTTTGAGACTTGATCATTAACTAGGATGTCATACATATTTAGGCTGTTTTTATTGAGCTTTTAAAACGTTTCTTAATATTTTTTATGAAGCTCTGTGCAGTGGTAGATAAAGGAAGAGGTGGACCCTGGATCACCATGGTGTGTTCCTGAGTTAATGTGGCTTGAATTGCTGGGATCATCACTAGATGGATGGTTGTTTTGAGCACATAGAAGTTGTGCGTTTGAATTCGTCATGTATCTGGATCAAGTGCAGCGTGCTCAAAAGTACAGTACCCCCAAAGTAACATCTGATTTGGCTTATGGAGGAAAGAAAACACGGAATTTTGCTTCGTGAAAATCACATTTTATGTTTACTATCTCATAGTGGTTCTTCCCGTCTTCAGGATACTGGATTTTTAACAACACTCGAAATAGCAGTAAACAAATGTGGAATAAAATATTTTCTTTAAAAAAAAAATCTGACCTTCCGCCAAGATCTTTCAGAATATATACCAACACAGCAGTTCATTTATTTAGTTACATAAAGACTCTGGTCCGTTTTATTCTGAAAATGTAGTAATGCAAGCTGATATCAGTCAGCCCAAACTGTTCACAGACTGCCTTGAGATGAACTTCTAAAACCTAGATTGGTGGAAATACGGAATCAGAATGAATGGTGAATACCTAGAAAAAAACCTCAGATTTGATGACAACATCGTTCCTCTTGCAAAAAGTCGTCACAGTATCCAAGTAATGCTACGTGAACTGAACGAAGGGTGTAAGAAAGTTTGACTTGGGCAAATCAAATGTCATTTACAGCAGACAAGTTGAGGACAAAGACTCAAAAATCCAGACCTGAAAAGGATAGACCATTAAATTCACTTTTGACAACACATCTGTTTAAAAGAATCAAAAGGAGAAACACGAAAATCACAGAAGGAGGACAGACCTTCAGTAGACCAAGCTCACGTTCAAAAACAAGAAAATCCCATTACTTTTGAAAAGGAGGGTTAACAACAACTGCATCCTGTCAAACTGAGAATCATGCAACGTGCTCATGAGAGAACTGTACTCAATATCACGTGGAATGATGAGAAAAAAGGCAGAAAATTTGAGAAAAACAAGAGTCAGAAATGTCATAGAATCCATTTGAAGACTCCAATGACGATGAGGCTAGTCACGTTATCAGCAAACTGATCTTCATGAACGTGGATCCCCAGACTTCATATGTAAAATATAGGATTATGTCACAAACTAATCAAATTTAAAAACTATTTGCTTTGCAACGCCCATGATAGGGAAGTCTTGCAAATTATCGGAAAGTTTTATGTCCAATGACCAATGCTAAAAGGCTGTTGTTGCTGCTGCTGCTGATGATGATTATGATCTTATATTCCAAGTACACCATTCTTAGATTTTCATAATTCATAATTATAAAAATTTGCCCTAGTCAATATTCGGCAAAGTCGATTTTTGCCATCAAAATTATTGTCATATAATATAGATAATTTGAAATTCTAGGATTTTCTATTTTTGCTCAATTCTATCAACAGAAAATTCTACCTGATTAATGTCATCCCAAATAGATTTCTTTTTTTACAAAAAAACATTTTAAAATTTAAACGTATCCTTCGCTTGATATTGAATCTTTGACACGTCTTACATTTTTGCGCATATGATTTTAGACCGAAAGTATTCTCCACCTTTGACTTCATTGATTCAGTTTGATTACTTTTTAGATGATCCCATTAATCCTAAAAAAAAGTATACAACCAATGCATCCTCTCGATAGTCACTTTTAGAGCTGAAATATGGAACTTAACCAAGAGACTGACCCAAAAATTGAGAACCGTGCAACTTGAACATGAAAAAATCATGCTCAACCTCACTTGGAGAGATCACAAGATAGCAACATATATGCAAGAGGAAATAGGAGTCCAAACGTCATAGAATACACAAAAAACTCAACAGTAAATGGGCTGGCCATGTTGCAAGAGGAGCAGACAACCGATGGACATTAAGACTCACAACATGAACCACAGGAGATCACATGCATATCTAAAGTTGGCAGAATACGGGATGGGAAGACAAACTAGATAAATTCAGAAGGAAGGGTCTCTTCAATGCAAAAGATACAGAAGTGTGGCAAAACCTGGGGGAGGGTCAATGTTCAATTGTAGATGTTGAGAGACTGATGATGATGATTAAAATATATACAAATTCCTTCTCTTCCATTTATTTTCGCTTTAGTAGAGGCAATCACGGTATAAAATTAAGATACACGGTCTAAAATAATAAAGTAGATGATTGATCAATATATTTTATTTTAAATATGTATTTAGGAGTAGCACTTGAATATGTATAACATAAACTGTTTTTGTACATCGCTGGATTATTTCCGAACTTTGTATTGGTCTAGTTGAGAGCTATCTAAAATGCTGGTTTGGAAACTTTTCAAATAGGCAATACTGGATAATGAATAACTTTCTTGCTGTATAAAAATATAATTCTATGAATACAACATTTCCCAAGAATCAATCATTCAGGCCCATAACAGTTTAACTATAAGCAACATTCTTCTTTGTTCAAATACGTTTTAGCATTGATATATATATATATATATATATATATATATATATATATATATATATATATATATATATATATGTAAAAGAAAATTGAAGATTTAGCTCAATGATACATTGCTGATTGCACATTCTGTTTCACTTGGAACAAATGTTTTCAAATTAATTTTTTTTAGTAGAAGACACTGTAATAAACCATTGAAAAAAATCTAGGCTACTTTATAGCATCTCTACTGAGAGTATTGAGCACTTTTTTGAACTTAGCTCTACTTAATACATTGATACATATACACTTACACACGTCTGTTATTCATTCCATATATGTATATATATATATATATATATATATATATATATATATATATATATATATATATATATATATATATATGTATAAAGATAAAGTACAGAAGATTTATATAAACATGTTAGGCACCAGCTTCCGTGTGTAACTTGATTTTTTTTTTAGAAGAATTTCAACTTTCCCTAAATTAGCATCAATGAGTATCAGAATCTTCCTCAAAACCTCTAATCCTAAGGATAAGAAACTAAATTTTTATGTTTATCTTGCAATTAAAATATTTTCATAAGAAAATGATAAACTGGTTATCTGGAAGAAAATATTTTCAAATGGATCTTTCATTTGAAATTACCAGCATAGCACGAGAATTGGGCATCGTTTGTCCAAAATGTTCGTAGAGGACCAAAAACATATTTTCTCAAAATACAAAAGAGATCCCTTTTACATGTTGCCAAGACATGCAGCAATGTGATATATCAATAATAATAATAATAATAATAATAATAATAATAATAATAATAATAATAATAATAATAATAATAATAATGAGAAGAAGAAGAAGAAGAAGAAGAAGAAGAAGAAGAAGAAGAAGAAGAAGAAGACGAAGAAGAAGAAGAAGAAGAAGAAGAAGAAGAAGAAGAAGAAGAAGAAGAAGAAGAAGAAGAAGAAGAAGAAGACAAGAGAATTAAGATGGTTATCCAGCTGTAAACATTTGGTTGCCAAATTTCTTGAGTTAGAAGCAAAAGTTCTACACTGTATTCTTTGGATGAATGGACAGAAGACATGAAATGAAGAGTTCACGGAATAAGGACAGAAAAAAGATTTTTTGACACATTATGAAAGACACGTTTAATAAAACCACGAACAAGACATTTATTAACTGAACAATCAAAGCTGAGAAGGAATCATGTAATCATCGTTTAGATTTGATTACTTCGTAGCTACCCAATAGGGTAGGAGAAAAGTTACTTACGATGCACAAGAGAGAATCGGTTATTAGCAAAACAAGATCGAATTGAACAGGATATGACAAGATTAAGAACACGAGCGGAGAGGAAGGGATCCATCGTTATAATTAGTCGGAGTTGTGGCTCAATGAATATAACAGAAATGCTTTGTATCCATAAAGTTTTATTATTTCAAAGAGAAGAAAGTTATTATTTGAAACAGGGGTATCAGTGTTCATGCAAGCAGCCAAGTTTTTGATGCAATAAAACACTTATATACAAAAGTACCTGGAGGCAAACATAGGCGCCATTTTTAGACACGAAAAACACGCAACAAAAATACTATTTAAATCACACGGAAACATAGATGAGAGAAGGAAACTTGCTTGTAGCTGGGAGTGAAATGAGGAACTATTAACAGGTGTTTGTGTTCATATGGCCAGGAGAAGATCAAACAGTGTATGCAAGCCCAGTTAGGCGGTACGCAATGAGTTTCAATAGTTTTTGGATAACCCAAAACAGCTTTTAAACCACAAAATGAAGAGTGCCAAGATGAACCAATCCATGCAAATCGGCTAATCATGGCCTGAGAACTGTATACAGAACTCAATGTCGACTTCATTGCCCTGAAGTTGGCAATTTTGGAACATCAATAGTGAAAAGACGCTGCATTACTACTAGAAGCCAGAGTCAAAACACCAGTTCATTGATTAGCGACACACAAATTTCCCATCAAAGATGTTCAGCAGAGAGCGTGAAAGGTGTTGCACTGTTTCCTGGGATAAAGAGGTAGTGATCCTTCTGGATTTCCTGGAACAAGTATAAACAGTCAACACTGGCCATTACATCATGACATTGATTAGGCTGAGGTTAAGAAAAACTGTCTCTTACAACAAGTACCGTACTGATCGGATTCAACGCCTCCAAACTTATATCTCATCTGACTCATAAAAGATGGACCTTGTAGACATTTTCTGTATCCCAATGTGCTGTGGAAAAGTGGGTCAGCCCCGATGGTTCAGATTGTCGTGAAATCAGCGTGCAGACTCACGTTCATGACTGGCAAAAATGCACAGCGAATCAAGAGGGGGAAATTGTTTTGAAACTGAAAACCTGCTCTATCAAAAGGTGTTACTGGGTTCCCTGAATGTGTTCTCTAATGCACGGGTTCAGATAGAAGGCATTACTTTCAAGGTGACTCTCAAATGCATTCTTGCATGAGTTACAATAGATGAAAAATAAATTGATTATTACGTTTGTTTGTCGTAGCAGAATAAGCATTTGAAACGATTTCCACGAATTGTAAAAGCCCCAAAGATATAGAATCCAGTTCAATCGATAATGAATAATCAAATCCTGTGGAAACATTTTTTTTATTCAGTAGTAGCACTCGATAGAGCCCTGGGAGAGATATTCTTTATATCATATCGATCTCTTAGAATTTTATCTCTGTCATATCGTTCGAGACAGGAAATAGTGAATGACACCATGTGAGCTTTTCAGTTTATCCTTTTATTTTGAGAGATGTTCCAGCACAAAGAACATATTCGACGAACCGAGTTCAAACTTTAACTGATATTTAATTATTATTATTATTATTAATGATCATTTGAAAGAGATGAAAATTACAACTGACGATTCCATTGATTCGTTGAAAAAAGAAAACAATGCCTATGCCTTTGGGAAAGATTAGCCTTCCGACCTATTGGTCTGTTTGTCTCTCATCCCCGATGCATCTTCAGGAGGAAGGAATAGTGAATGGCAAGAAGTGAGTCTACCTCATTTGATATACAGAGGGAGAGCACAGATGGCAAAATAGTTAGCTACATAGAATCGAACACCAGAAAACGTTTTTTATGTGTTGATATGAATTATTTGAAGGAATTCATTACTAAAAACCGTGAAGAGATGTGACATTCCAATCGGCATTTAGTCATAAAATTGAATGTTGTTCAATCTATCTTATATTCTGGATTAATACTGACTCTGATGCGCCTTCGGAAATATAATCGATGACTGTGTTATCGATCTGCCGGTTCTTTATTCTTGTCTCTGACTGATAGTTGATGGGAGAGAAGCAAAGGAAGTTTTTATTCCTTTTGATCTTTCAAATACCTTTGACGTATGGGAAAATTCATAGATATATTTGAATTTGAATTAAATGCTTCACTGTGAAGAAAAAAAAGAAATATATATATGTATATATATATATATATATATATATATATATATATATATATATATATATATATATATGTATGTGTGTGTGTGTGTGTGTGTGTGTGTGTGTGATTGTGCATATGCTTGTAAACATATAAATATGTATGTATGACAGTACTTTGAGCAGATTTGAATTTTTTTTCCATTTACAGGTAAATATTACGATAACTTTTAATGTTCCAATCCATATAAAATAGAATGACAGTTTATTCATGAATAAGATATATTTTAGTATAAGTGTATTTATATGTTTTTTAAGATATTATTAACTCAAGATGTTCAGGTTGGGAATTTTTTTTTCTATGTTTCGGGAATTACCAAAAAATTTATCAGTTATTAAAATGTATTTCAATGTGTAAATTGCTGTGCTTTCGATTAAGAAGATCTCAATTTTTTGATATTAGGTTTAGTTGAGATTTGAGTTGAAGTTTTTATTTACATCCTATTATAATGCTAAGAAGCACATAAAATCAATTAATAAAGTGTGTTCATAATTATTTAGCTATTGGGCATCATCCGATTGTTGACTGTATCTGTTTTTTGTTTAGTCTTGTATATGTATGTATGTATGTATGTACGTATGTATGTATCTATGTATGTATGTACGTATGTATGTATGTATGTATGTATCTATCTATCTATCTATCTATCTATCTATTTTTTTATAGAGGAGAGTAAAAACTGCGAGGAAGATGCCATGCCATTCATTTGGTGTCGCTAACGTCGATAAATTAGAATGAAATATTTCATTAATGGCCATATTAGGAGAGGAATCCCAACAGAAAATCATTACATTCACTAAAAACATTTACCCTTACTAATTACCATTCCCCATTGTTCGGAGTGTAAATCAAAGGGAGTGTTTTTTCCGCTTGCAGGGATTAAAATAGAAGGGGATTATTTTTCCACGGGCCAAAATCAACTTCCACGGGCCGATAGGAAATTTTTCCAGATCTAGTGGTCAGAATCAACCGTGAATTTTTCAAAATGGATGTGGGTTCAAATTGCAGGGATAATTTCTCTTTTGCTTTCAAGGTTCAAAATCGAATTTTTAATTTAGAGATCAAAATAGAGCGAGAATTTTTTTTCCAATTTTAGGGGTCAAAATAGGAGTTTCTTTATCACTTTTGGGAGATCAAATATTGCAGGATTTTTTCGCCTCTTTTAGGGTTGAAAATATCTGGGGATGATATTCCAGTTTCAGGGATCAAAATGCTGAGAAGGAATTTTCCCCCTTTTAAAGTGAAAAATCTAACGGGAGATATTACCAATTTCAATGTCGAAAACGGACGGAAGAATAAGTTTTTTCTACTTATAGGGGTCAAAAATGGAGGGAAAATTCTTTTGCTAACCATTCGGCGTCAAATTGGCAAAGAAAATTTTTACTCTCATAGGGTTAAAAATAGAGAGTAAGATTTCTTTACTCTCGGGAGTTAGAATTAGAATTTTTTTTCCACTCTCAAAAGGCAAAATAGAGTGAAAATTTCTTGACTTTTGAGGATTATGATGATTCACGTTTGAGATTGAAAATCGAAAACGGTTTCCTCTTCCTACTTTTTGGATTGAAAATGTAGAGGCAATTCCTTCTTGCTTATTAAAGAGGAAGTAATTTGGCTGTCAAAATCGACGGCAAATAATTCAGAAAGAAAGGTATTTTTCCTATTCCAAGGGTCAAAATTGTAGGGCATTTTTTGCATTTATAGGGGTCAAAATGTATAACCGTTCAAACATCTTGAGGGGTCAAATTGGGGAAAAATGTTTTTCATCAATCCATGGAGGGTAAAATCATGGGTTTATTTTCGAACTTTTACGGGATCAATATTAATGGGTTCCTTTCACTTTCAGGGTCAAAATGCGGGGAATTTCAAAAATCTCCGTTATCAGAATGCAAGAAAATATTTTCACTCCTAATGGTGGAAATAAGTATTTCTTTTCATTTTTAAAAGTCAGAATGGAAGGTCTCTTTTCCACTTTCACAGGTAAAATTGAAATAGGAAATTTTCCTCCGATTTGGGGGAAAATGGTTTGGGCAGTTGCAGATTATGTGTGCCTTAAATTGAAAGCTAAAAAAAATCAATTTTATGTAAATCTAGCGTAAGGATGTGAGGTATTTTTCAACTATTTCTTATTAGCACAGTCCCAAACAGTCTTTCTGTTTTGACTAACCTGATTGATGACCCACATATTGTCTCATGAAGACCTTCAGTTATCACTAAAACATATTCAAAGGTATTAAAAAGAAAAAAAAATTACCGTTGTTTTTGATAGATTTCATATCGTTGTTTGGACTAAGTTTTGTCTCTCGGTATTTTTTTTTTTTTGAGAAATGGAACAAAGAAAAGTAATTCCGGTGATTTCTTACCCGAATTGATGAAGGTTTGAGGATGATGAGCAACTTAACCAAAGCCAGAAAAATTATAATTCATCAAACTATTACTCATTCAAAGGACTACGATTGAAAAGTGTACTCTGGTTCAGCAGCTGTTATCTTGGCGTAATGTTAATTATACCTGATGATCAGCAAGCTGTTTACGTTTCAAAATAACACCATTTTTGTAGTTTATTTCATGAATTGGTTTGATCCAGCGTGACACAGTGGTCTTCCCAGATAAACAAACGGATATACCAACACGATAAAAATGTTCTTTCACTTATTTAAGTGCGCGTATTTATGTCTCTTTGAAAATAAACTTAAGAAGATATTGAAACATAGAGTGTATTGAAAGTATCGTTTGCTGTGTAAATGAATGGATAGGATGTAGACCGCTTGTTGGTCTGTTGTGTCCTAGGGATATTTCTCTGGTTGTCTTTCATTGATGACTGATGAATTCCAAATTGAATAAATCACATGCACTTTTCTTGTAATAGCTGTCTTAGAAACTGTCAACCAAAACTGTCCCCAGAAACTGTCAAAATTAATTTCTTCACTTTTTTATCCAGTTTGGCTGGCTTCGTATGTTTCGTGTGTATAGGATGCACTATTTTAGCTAAAGGGTGGGAAATTTGAAAGTTTACTTTTTATTGTGTATACTTTTTGAATATCCCCTTCAACACATTTTTAGTAGTTTTTTCTCCCTAATTGATCTCTTAATTGGCACCCGCCTGTTTTTGTTTTTTTTAATTTGAATTCTTTTAGTGTTCGCTTCCCAAAAAAAGAGAAAGAAGTAACTTATTCCTTGATCACCCCTCCTTTGATCACAATTAACATGTCATGCTGCTCAAAACATTAATTGCATAACAGTTTCTATTGTATGACTACGTAGATTTGTGACTTCATTATATTCTAAAGGAGCATATGCTTGCTTCTTAACTGCACATTGGGAGAGAGAGAGAGAGGGGAGTGACTTGCAAACGTCACAACGTGGCACTTTCCAAATGTTGGGAGCCCTATGACCCCCATCCACAGCTTCCTGTGGTTTCCAGGCGTCTGACCCCAGCCTTTAAACCATTTGCTTATTTTACGAACCATTAACCCTCTTAACTACACGGTCAGCGTATTGCATCATACTGCTGGCGTCAGGACTATTTAGCAGACAAGCTAATCTCCATGTTATTGAATTTCCGTGTCAACAAATTAGTTTTCAATAACTAAATTATATCTTACTCATTATTTTGGTCTAGGAGATTTTATCTTTGCTTGGCACCTGACAAATTAAAATTGCTCATCTAATCATCCTAGCTTGATATTGTTTATTATTTCAATTCTGTCTTTGCGCGATCCCGGCTGCGACTGCTGTCAAAACACACATGTCAAACCTGACCCATGACATTTAAATATAATCCATTTCAATCTGCCGAGTTTCGCACGTGATATTCCACTTAAGCCAAGATTATGTACTCATAAAGGAAACAATGTGCCTCTAAAATATTGTATGACACATACAGCTTAGTATTTATGCGACTCCTCGCTTATCTATCCAAGGAAAACCATCATTCATACGGGAGCGCTTTAATAAATAGCCTGGGACAATTATTAGCTAAATTACTATCTGTGATATTTATTGTATGTCTGGTGAGCGAAATTAATGTAGGAGTGATAATTTATGTGCATTGATTGTAAATAAGATCATGTGTGCGTGTGGTTGTGTGTGTGTGTGTGTGCACGCGTGCGCAACAAAATTGCTGTAGACGTATCTCATTAAACCAAATTATGCCAGTTCAGATATAGATTTACTCTCTCAATCAGCAAATAAGTACAGCCAGAAAGGTGAAGTATTTCAAAACCAACAGGTTATCGCTGAATCCAAGAAAGAATGGATATGTTTTGGTTTCTCGATCCTTGTAACGTTTACTGGAGCAGTGGTTTTTGGGCACCTAATCATTCTATTTTGTTCTCTGCCTAAATACACAGGAGTCTTTGGGATACTGCATTCACCAATACGGGAAGCATTTCCATGGATATTCTCTTTTGTATTTACATGGATTTATATTGATAAGTGCATAATCTTGGTAGACATTTCTATGAATGAAATTTGATGGGTTACTGGAATATGTATTCGGTTTGGAAATAATAAACACAGTCCTTCGGCCGGAGTAAAATGAATGAATGGAAAAAAGTATCGTAAATTTTAGCAACTGTAAATCTGATTGTGTGTCTGTGAGGGGGAATCTTATGTGTGTGTATGTATGCTTAGATTCACTTATTTAGTCATTAAATAAGTACCACGACGAAACGTACGCTGTCAGCCTCCAAATATCCTCGTAAATCATCCTTTTTATAATCTGACATTCGCAGTACTCTGAGTTTGAGATTTATCAACACTACCGTTTTAATCTGAAGTCAACTAATCGTGTGGACAGAGCATTTTAGATATAATATTCCTTTCAAAACAACATCAATTCTTGACCATTGATTGAGTGAAAAAATTTACTCGTAATAAAATTGAAGAAAACAAATTGAAAATTCAGCAATCAACGATCAGGATCTATTTTCAAATGTCAATATTACTATGGCAATTTTTGTTTATTTCTGATTCTATAGACATCCCCCACAGCTGGATTTAATTGTACAACGTAGAATTAATAAGAAATGTCGGCCTCAATTAAATTAATCTCTTGGGACCTATGTTGTGAGTCGAGATATATATCAACTGTTATTATTGTAACATGATCAGCCCATGGCAATTCGAGTATAATGTCACAGACTCTTGTGTCTTTCTTGATATACTACGCTGTTTTGTGGCCTCACCATGAGATGTTGAGCATAATTTTCCAATGGGCATGTTGCTTGGTTCGTATTTCACGGATCAGCCTCTTGGTTAGGTTCCATGATTCAGCTCTATAGGTAACTATCAGGAGGATGCATCAATCGTTCACTTTTCTTTTCAAGGCTGATAGGATTTCCTTCTTTTTAGAGATTACGTTTATTCTACTGCAATATTCGATCGATTCTTCACTTGTTTTTTTCTTCTTTTGAGGCTTTCATGGAGATTTGTTATCATGGTTTAATATCTCATGTTTTATGTTTTGAATTTTGATTGTTGTGCGTTTTTTCCTGATATGTTTGTTGTACATGACATTTGTTTTGCTGAAGTTCATAGGAAGGCCAACGTTTTTTTGCTCTTCGTTTAGTTTGTCTAGCATTATTTGGAGATCCTGGAGGTTCTCTGAAAAAATGAACGATGTTGTCTGCAAATCTGAGATTACTTGAGTATTTGCCATCTATTCTGATTTCTTTTTTCCCCTGTCTAGGTTTCTGGAGATCATCCTGAGGCAGGCTGTAAATAATTCACCTGGTTTGACATTGTCTTACTCCTTTCGGAAGCTAAAAAGGCTCTGAGTCTTTATGTAGGCGGACAAAAGAAGTTCTGTAACGGTTTATATGCTGTGATACTCTGATATATCCATGGTCTACACATTGAAGAGTGATAACACCAATGACCTTCAACCAACCTTATTTGAAAGAACCACTCAAATAAATACCTCTACAGTCAACTGGGAACCGAAATCTAGAAAAAAAAAACACCTTTTCACCCACTTCCTAACCAAGATAACGGAATAACATACCAGACCCCATCAACTCTAAAGTCAACATCAAATACCAATCAATCATAGGCAGCAAAGACGGAGACCAATTAAGCACTGACCGTAAAATTGGCAGTGACTTAAACGATCCGGTGGGAATGGGGGAAGAGGACCAAAAAAAAAAAAAATGGGAAGCAGCTTCGAAAATGAGGAAATCACCCCACAAAAATCAAGAACACTCCAGTAGTACAAAAAGGCAAAACAAAAACAGACCCCCCCCCAAAAAAAACCCAGCTGTCTAATGACAACATCTATCAGCAACAAACCCCACTCTGCCTCTCTCCTTCAGGGATTATATACATCTTCAAGCACTGAAGATGTGAAATTGATTTTCTAAACATCTTTTCATGCTGTTTAAGTGAGCTTTTGAACAGGTTTCATGTTTCATAGAGAATCAAATATCATGGTACTATGTTTGAATCTATCATTTGAGATCATCAGTTGTTTATCATGTAACAATTTCAGGGATTTGAAAGCAGAAAAGGTACATCAACATGCCTACCCAGCACTGTTTACCAAACACCACTCCTCCTCAAGCTATGATTTTGATATTGAGGTTTGCTACGTTTTAATTATTTATTTTTACTTTGAGGTACATTCAAATTCTTTCAATCTATCCCATCCCCACTCCTTCTTTTTGTTTTCTTTTTCTCTCCCAATATTTGTCCATTGCTTTCTCTCTAATCCTTTCCCCTTTATCTACACTATTACTAAAACGAGAATCTTAGGGGCTTCAAATTTTATGTCTTTTGAATAAATCCCCCGATAACCTACCACATTCCTCTCCCGTTTGTCATTCATGTAGTTTCCCGAAAGAATGAAACATTCATGTAATTAAACGGGTACAAACATTCAAGTTAAATGTAATCATTTACAACACATATATAAAGTAGAATGCACTTTTAATTTACATCTTTGGATTATTTCTGTTTTGAAAATAATTTTCAGATTTGAAATAGCTTGTATACAAGTGATAAACACCCAAAGGTTTCTAAACTATATATTTATATTTATATATATATATATATATATATATATATATATATATATATATATATATATATATATATATATATATATATATATATATATATATATATATATATATATTCATCTTTAACTTTCTAAAATTGTAGTATTCCTTTTCTATCTTCTTTCCATCAATGGACACGTCTTTCGCTTTTGTTCTCGTTCCCTCTGCCTATTTTCACTCCAGCTTTTTTTCTTCTTTTTCTTCTTCTTCTTCTTCTTCTTCTTCTTCTTCTTCTTCTTCTTCTTCTTCTTCTTTTTCTCCTTCTTCTTTTTCTTCTTCTTTTTCTTCTTTTTCTTCTTCTTTTTCTTCTTCATTTTCTTCTTTTTCTTCTTTTTCTCCTTCTTCTTCTTCTTTTTTTCCTTCTTCTTTTTCTTCTTTTTATTCTTCGTTTTCTTTTCTTTCTCTCCTTTCATCTTCCACAAAACAACGTTTCCAGTACTTTCCAGTCCAGTACTTTAATTCTTTTCTTCTTTTTTTCCTATGTTCTCCATTTCTCCTTCTTTTTCTTCTTTTTTTTTTCTTCTTCTTCTTCTTCTTCTTCTTCTTCTTCTTCTTCTTCTTCTTCTTCTTCTTCTTCTTCTTTTCTTCTTCTTCTTTTTCTTCTTCTTTTAAACTTTCGGTCCCAATCTGTTGGCTAAATCCTTTAGACTTTGAAGGAAGTCTGGACCGGACCCAGTACAACAACACGAGCAAATCGGCCGACGGCAGATCTTTTCAGCTTCTACCATATTGATTACTATTGACTTCCAATACTATTTAATGTCTGCTAACTTTTCACTCGGCTGGAGGGGTGGCTGTTGATCATCCATCTTTTGAACAGTTTTAGAAACACATAACAAAAAACTTACTTTGATAAAAAAAAGCAAATGAAAAATTAGCTGACTAAGCTGAGTGTTGTATGGAGACCATAAAGTCTATAAAGAGATTCTCCACTTTTGAGCAGTAAAAGTAGTGCATGAGCACTAGTTTTACGACTGAAAATATTTTATGTGTTTCTCTAAAAAGATAACGCAGATTTGGTGTCAGAAGTGAATGATAATGATGATAAATTCAGAAATGAATCTAAAGTTTGAGTTCTAAAAAAAGAAAATACACGAATATTTGTTAAAAAGAAGATACTGACTGATTAGTCCTCCCAACAAAACTGTAAAGTATCAAATGACTTCTCATGGTATGCCATATTGGGGGTGATTAATTAAAAAGATTGAAAACAGATGATCAATGACAAAGATTTTCTCCCGCTTTATCTCGTAGAATGATCATTAAAAAAGTCTTATTTCCAGTCATGCGACCGTGAATCGTACTGGACAAACGAAGGCAGAACCCTTATTCATTCTTGTTGAAAGTAGGGGGTTAAAATCTGAACAAGAAACGTAACACAAAAAAATGTGTTTAAACTTTTAGCCCTCTAACTCCATTGGTACGGACTGCAGGTGCAATATGTACATACATAACAGACAACCAACCAGACAAACCAACTTTACACCTGAACAAATCCCTTTTGATGGTGAGATTTTGGTTGGCGGTGACTAATGTACGTGCACGTGGGCACTTTCTAAAATGCTTTCACTTTCTTTGCATATCAGGAATGACCATATCACCCTAAAACGTAATGCTTCGGGTTCCTTCATTTAATATTGAACAATATCCCAACCTGGCCTCTTTCAGACAGCACCAGCTTTGGCCGAATACATTTGAAAACAACACAGAATTGATCAATATGAATGGCAATAATGATGTCAGAAAAGCATTTCAGTCATTCCCCCGCAATTTTTCTGCGCATACAAATACTCTTTGCTTTTTTATTCCCCAATTCATTTTCTTTATATCCCCCTCTCTACATTCACCATATAATTACATATAAGAACCTAAGTGTAAAACACGCACCTCATTAGTAACCACAGCAAATAAAACCCAGTAACCGAATGGATAAATCCATTCAGATACTGATAATTAGGGTAAGATAACTTAAACACTGCCAACTCAAAAGACTAAAACCCGTTTATTATATCGAAACACACTGATAACGGCCACAAGTGTCACCCTCCCAACGTAAAACAGTGTGATTCACGACCCAATTAGGCAGTATACGGGTATTTCAGTTACATAGTAGTTATTATCCCCGGATTTGTGAGTTTTGCATGATCCATGACCTACTTAAATATCATCTGGGTTCTCCAGCCACATATCAAGTTCTGTTTAACTCATCCTTTTCCCATCGCCCGAAAACGCTTGGAAAAACAGGCGAAATGCACTGCAATTTTCAATGCATGTTCCAATATGATGATTATTACCAAAGTCTTGCTAGTCAATACTACTACTTCCTTTGAGATATCTTGTAGCATCAACTCAATTATCTGAATGTAAAATCATGCAGTGGGTTCCTAAAAAGATCATGCCTATCAAGATATGGAACAACCACAAGACGGAAAAATATATCAAAAAAAGAAAAACAGGAGTCAGAGATATTTTAAGATCCATTAGAAAACCCAAATGGCAATGGGCTGGTCATGTTGCACAAGTGTCAGATAACTGCTGGACATAACGACCCACAACATTCGTAATTTTATTCAGATGAAAATATGATGCTGGGTCGAATTAGACGGTTTCAAGAGATACTGGTGCCGTGAGGCCTATGATAGAGAGATCTGGCAAATCTTGAAGAAAATCCATGTCAAATAACTGATATTATAACACAGTTAGTGTTCCTGCTGCTGCTTATTATGAATGATGAAACACCCACTCTGCCGTACACTTTAAAACAATTCTTTACTGTGAATAACGAGTCGAGAATTGGTATCTGTCATACAAAATATCATAAAAAATTAGTTCCGTTCATACACTGTAAAATAATGTTGGGAAACTATTATACTGAAAAATTTTGAATGATAATCTAGCACTGAATGCTTGAAAGAATTTGCCAATTTAATAGATTTTTTTTACCTGTATAAAAAAGCACTAATGGATATCTATGGAAGGTTTCTCTTTAAATGCAGATAAAAGTATACTTATAAGGAATGAATATATATATATATATATATATATATATATATATATATATATATATATATATATATATATATATATATATATATATATATATATATATATATATATATATACACATATACTTATATATATACGTGCATACACGTACAAATTACCATCATAAGCCAGCATAAGTAATCTGTTGGACAAAGGCCCCCACAAACCCCTAAACTCTGCAATATCTTACTGGCGAACCCTCCTATCTTATCTCCCTGTCTTGAGTCTGGTCCCCCCCTTCTGCATTTACTGTCCCACTGGCATTAATGAGTTTGTACCTCGCGCATATTGTCGTCCATCCTCCTACCTATAAACCTTGTCTGGCTCCATTTCTTCTTGCCTAAATACTTGTATGTTATCTTTCAACTCTTTCAGACCTATGTTTATTTTTGCTTCAACATCGCTCTTTCCGTTTCCCTTGTAGTTCTGAGTTGGCTTTTTGGTGGCACCCATGCATCATAGCTGGTAATATATATATATATATATATATATATATATATATATATATACATATATATATATATATATATATATATATATATATATATATATATGCGTGTGTGTGTATTCGTGTATGTGTGTATGTGTGTTCGTGTGTGTGTTTATTCGTGTATGTGTGTATGTGTGTTTGTGTGCGTGTGTGAGGATAGAAGAGAAGACAACTTATTTTTTTGAGATAAAAATTACATGAACGAGGTTGCTATAAATTTGGTTCAGTTTATTAAGAAAAAAACAACATTTTTCTTTCGATATTAACTTTATCGGAGAACGTATCTATCTCCTGAAATAATTTCATCTCGCAGAACTTTTTTTTATCGTCCTCTGCAGAGAACTGCTGCAAACAGCTTTTTTTGCTTTTTTATTTAATATTTCCTCCTTGAGAGAATTCGATGAAGACTGGGAGGAATAGTAATTTGGAAAGTAGTGATTTTTATCCAGTCTGATATATTATGATCCGCATAGAAGACATGAAAAACTCCCTAATGACTGCTATTATTTCAAATCTCACTGTTTTTTATCAACTCCAATGTTCTTTAGACACGCGCACATGTACATTTGCACTCACACACACACGAATATATATATATGAATATATATATATATATATATATATATATATATATATATATATATATATATATATATATATATATATATGTATGTATATATATATATATATATATATATATATATATATATATATATATATATATATATATATATATAATTGTGACTGCATGTGTGCATGGGCATGTGTTTGTGAGTGGGAATTCATCTATAATCTCTTAAATCGACCTGTTTCGAAACAGAAACTATCACGGTAGATCTAAAAATCATTCTTATTGTTAAAAAAGTTACTCTAAGGACAAAAACGATGCAAAGATATCATAACATTTCTTCTCACACTGCATATAGAAAAAAATTTATCACTCTTTTTCACACTCTATGATTGTGAAAGTGGACGTTTCTTTATCTATCTTTCGAGTTGTGACGATGGTTACTTCTATTCGCATCGTCAGATATGTGAAATTGTGTTTCGTATATATAAGATTGAACATTATCACTTACATGATAAGTACTTCAGCCTTTAACAATGACAACTTTATAATCAAACTCCTATCCAGTTCAAGGGTGTATAAATGGTATAGTGGCTAGGGGTGTGTTCAAACTCTTGTCGGGGCTGGTTATGTTCAAAAAACAAGATACGTATGTCCGTTCTTCGAATGAATGAATTAGTGTACCCGGTAAGTTCACTAAAAAAAATAAATAAAATTATTAAAAAAAACGAATTCTTCCATCTGATTTTATCTGGAAAAAAAGGTTGATCCATTTGGACATCAAAACCAACTCTTTGGAAGATAGATACAAACAAACGTTTAATAAACACAATGCCCAGTGGCATACGCATGCACATTGTCAGGGCTGTCACTCTTAATGTTACCAGGAGTGCATGGAGACGCACTCACACACACACACACACACACTGGGACGAACAAAACAAAAATGCTGGTCGATTAGGCACCGACTCGTAGGATACGGCGATTGAAGATCCATAATTATTCATAATACTAACTGGAACATAGACAGTCAGGACGTTTGCCTAATATTTACTTGTAACAGGATACTATAACAAAATGTAAAATGTTGAGTGAGAGATAAATTCATCAAGTATTATATTATACATCAGATTAATTTGAATCATTCAAGATAGGATTTTTCACAAGAAAATGAAATGAAATCATATTTGCTGACGTGGCAAAACTTAAAATAGCAATAATCACAGGATTAAAAATCTAATACCAGTTTAATGCTTTTTAATTGATGTGATTTGATTTTACATTCTTTACACGAATGATTACGATAAGATTAAGACGCAAACCGACACAATCATACATATACACTCATATGTACGAAAAGTATCTATCTATGTATCTATGTATTTATGCATATATATATATATATATATAGTTTAGATATATTAGCTGTATATTGCATTTGGTTAAAGGCATTGACAAGGAAGATGATTAAGTGTTAAAGAAGATATTCATCATATAGATTAAATACCCCACCATTAGGATCTAGACGAAAGATTTTATCTACATGTTTGAATGTACGTATGTATATATATCTCTCTCTTCTCCCCCTCTCTCTGTCTCTCTCTCTCTATATATATATGTATATATATATATATATATATATATATATATATATATATATATATATATATATATATATATATATCATTACAAATAACAGAAAAACACATTTTAATAATTTTCTTCACCAGCTTTTATCGAAGAAGTGTGATAGAATTAGAAAGGGATTAATCAGTATTTTTCAAATCATAATCTCTATTCAAAATGTTGTCGTTTATTTTTTTTAAATAGCACAACCATGAATGATTCTGTTTAAATGTTATTGAAACTAACACAATGCACTGACGATATTATCTGCGAATGCGGTTGAGAAATCTCGGCTAATCAACTTTGGAACTTTTTTAAAAGATGTCGACTTAACCAGCAAAAGGTTTGCACGCAAACAAGAAAAATCAGGAAAAATTAAATTGACGTAATTCGTCTGTTTTCTTTCTTAACTATGCATTTATAAGGAAAGATTACTGCCTTTTCATACTCATTTTTGAAGGTATATATATATATATATATATATATATATATATATATATATATATACTGTGTACTTTAGAGAGTGAGACAGACTCGGGAGTGAAGTTGTTGGTGGTAAGGTTTATTAATCCTTATATGTCAATAGTCCATACATGTTTCGGGATTTCTCCCATCATCAGTGGTGTGCGTTGTGTGAGTGTGAATTAAAATGTACCATGTAGAACCAGAGTCCACTGCCAGGGGCTATGCATTATATATATATATATATATATATATATATATATATATATATATATATATATATATATATATATATATATATATATAAGTGCAGCAACTGAAAAACAAAGGTGAACATTTAACCGTAGATAGATATGGACAGACCGGGATGAATCAGAACCAAATGCAGTTTAGAATTGTTTGAATACCAGCAACATACAGACCGATTGAAACATATAAGTTCAAGAATATATCTCAATATATGTAACAATTTCAATCGAATTTGGGATTATGTTTGTATGATTATTTGCACATAAACAACTCTGCCAATCAATTAATTATTTGATTATTGAGCTTCTTTCTTGCCAGGATTCAGAATGATTAAGCATATTTGAAGACTACATACTGATCAACATTCCTGAAATATAGCAATTATCTATATTGCTTCCAAATACAATTCCATTCAATGTCTTCGTGTTTATATCCCAAAGTGTTTGATAAATCAAAATAGTTTCATTGAGCGCTTGTGAACTGGACAATGATTCGTCACTTTGGGCTAATTCTTTGATCATCAGCAAAGGATTAATATCTTCCGATTCAATTTTGCTTCAATCATAAAATAATTGAAATTAATAGTATCAAGCCTGGTTAATCTGCCAAAAGAAACTGTTCTGTCTTTTGGCAGCATACTGTGCTAGGGAAGATCAATGAATACGTTTTGTACTCACAGTTTAATGTCTGAATTTCAACAAAAATGAATGTAGCAGGACATAAAGTGACCAATTCTGCCAAACTTACATTACGAATGAAAACATATTAAGATGTAGGCGGGGATTGAAAAACACGCAAAAAGTTGTTTACTTATAAGGACTAAATGGTTAAATATTCACCTTGATAGCTCAGTGGTTTCAAAATTGAAGTCTATAAACACGTTGGGACCGTGAAGTAATGTTTGGATCCACAGCAGTGATTTTCTAGGGTGATTTCTGAAGGTCAAACATTGATTTTTTATTGTAATTCTTTTGTCTAAAAACTAAATGCTAAAAATAGAGGTCTGCTAAAATGTCTCATTACAGCAGGTCCTTGGGTTTTCATAGTTTCAAAACCACTGCTTGGATGATGTGGCCTGTGCGCAGGATACATTTATACACTGCCAGCAAGCCAAACATTGCAACGTGAAAACTGAGAAAAAACCTACGTTGAAAGTTTTGGCTGGTAGTTTTCAATTTCAACATAGAAACCATTGAACATGTTCATGAGTGAAGATGAAAAGAATGATAACACCATTGCCGTGCTTTTCAGCACTATCATGTGGCTGACTATGATAGCAAAAGTATACAATCAATTTCAAATTTGAACATCCTTATACAACATTTAAAATAACAAAATTTTGAACAAATATCTAAAAAAATGAAGATAAATTCTGAGTCGCAATCGCAATCCATAACTGAACGACCGTAGCATCAAAGTCAAATAGAAAAATCCATCCAAGGCTACATATGACCAGAATAAATAAAAGAAATAACCAAACATTCCACTTTCTCCAGTATCTACATGTAACAGACGATCCCATCAGAATTGGGACAAAAAAGATCAAAAAAGCTTTTATCCATATAAGTAAAAAGAAACCATTTTTGGAAGGGATTGCTCAATGAAAGATTTAACTTTAAAAAGTTCTGTGCAAAAGCCAGAAATTCTGTCTATTTTGAAAGTTAAAGATATGTTGAAATTATCCCCCTTAAATATATTGCACAGTCTTCACATCCACTTTATATATGCATCTTGTTACAATATGCAAATTGCCACTCGAACACTTATGTTTCCATTGTTCAGTCCCGCTCAGAACAATATAAATAGCATGGTAATTGTAGTCCTTCGTTTGGTAAAAAGAAGACTGTAATAGATGCATCGGATGACTCTATGTATTAGAAGACACAGACAGTGCCTGAGGCGAATATTACTCCCATACTTTGGAACTTGAGACATTTCATTATATTTATCAAAATAAAACAAAAATAGGCCCCTAAAATGCTTTTCATTGATAAACCATTATAGACTCTCTAAAAAGATCTCAATGAATTCCAATGAATTATCAAAGTCAAAAAGCTACAAACGGAACCAGAGAAGTTTCAGATGGATTCAACACAATCATTTCCCCAAGTCATAGCTGACCGCCGGCAACTACAAAATATCAAAAAACGTTCTTTTTTTCACGAGATATCTCAAGGTGCCATCAATGAATTTCAATTAAATTTCTTGGCAGTGTGAACAATGAGTTACAAGGGACGTCATGAAACCTTGGAACAGATTGCTGCAGACTTATCAGGACAATATTAAATGTTGGAATTTAGGAATGGATCTATTAATAATATCATACTATCTGTCATGGTTGTCACTCCACATGTTTCATTTTGAAACCGAGGTTTGATCATCAACATCATCATCAGTCGTTTAATGTCCGTCATTGGGCATAGACGTTCCTCAGGATTCGCCATACCTCTCCTTCGTGGGTGTCCTGAAGCCAATATTTTATGAATCCGTCTATTCGTCCCTCCATCTCGTATTCTGTCGGCCTTGATTTTGCATAGTATCCCTGGGTATCCATTTTGTGAATCATAATGTCTATCATTTGTCTGCTATTCTTGCAAGATGATCAGTCTATAGTCGTTTAAGTTTTCTGGTGGATTTTTTGAGATATCGGACTTCTATTTTCTCCCTGATATACTGTGCTGTCTTGTGATCCGTCCATATGAGGTTGAGCATGGTCATCTCATGTGTGCACTGTATGCCTCTCAGATGGCAGGTCAGTCTTTTGGTTGCATCCCATATTTCTCTTCCATAGATGAATATCAGGTGGAAACATTGATTTTTGTTTTTGGAAGTTGTGTTTTTCCTACCAAAGACTTTTCATACTAGAGTGATTCATCTTTTTATTTCTTCTTTTGAGGAATTCATAGGGATTAGTTGTCCGAGTTGGATTTAATTGTCTACCTTATCCAGTTCTGCATCGTCGATTTTGACCGTTTTGTTATTATTTTCGACGTGATCATTGCATATGACCTTTGTTTTGCTGAAGTTCGTGTTTACGCCGACTCTCATTCTTTCTTCAGTTAGTTCATTTATCATCAGTCGGTGGTCATATACGTCCTGTGCAAAAAGGGTAATGTCATCTACAAATCTGGGGTTATTCAGTTTTTTTTCCGTCTATTTTGATTCCTTTATTTTCTCAGTCAAGGTTTATGAAGAACATCTTGAGGCAGGCTGGGAAAAGCCGTTGGTAAAAGGTTTGACATTTGGTTGTAAGAAAATCCGAAAGTCTTGGGTATATTCTTTTGAAAACTCTACTCAGCCTCAAAGTACATTTCCAACAATATACACTATGTCCATATTCGATGAAAGTTATTCTTTTTGGCTGACATTTATAAGCAAAAAATCCATCATTACCAGAAAATGTTGCTACAATTGCAACAGAACCCTATTATAGCACCAGGTCTAATAAGTTGAAATCAGATTCCCAGCAAAAAGAATATACCAGTTGCTCATTTGGGAAGGTAGTCAGGTATAATTTAACTTCTGTTGGTGTGACAAATAAAATGGTACTCTTGAAGATCTCCCATCCTGAGTGGTATCGATATCTGCTTTGGGCCCATCGATTACTTTCGGCTAATTGATTCAGAAAACACTGTGGAGTAAGAATGAGTAACTTTTGAAGGACTTTTAACTAAATCTATGTAAGCATATACACATTTGTACACACACACACACACACACACACATATATATATATATATATCTGAGAAAAAGAGAGAGAGGATGAGCAGGAGAGAAAGACAGGGCAAATGTAAGAGATATTCATATATTTAGGAGTGTATATAACAGTATATATTTATATATTTATCATTCATCGATTGACTTTTCTTCGGGCTGCTAAAGGGTTGCATTTCAAACTAACATGTCATACTAACCTAGACATGAAAATGAGAAGTCTCCTCACCAAACAGCCTACTGAGATTATCTTCGATCTGATAATCACATTCTGGTGCCATAGAAATCCCCCAAAGCAATTGTCAATATCATGTTATTTATCGTCGTAAATGTTCAAATTACAGAATAGATTAAAAAACCTTCGACACCAAAACATTTCAAATATTATGTAGTACAAAAGTAAAAAGAGATACAACGGTTTTTTGTATAATAAATCATTTTTCTCTTGCATGGTGTTTATATATATATATATATATATATATATATATATATATATATATATATATATATTAAGAAATAGTTATATATGATCCAATAGAATTAGTGGTTTAGCTGAATGGTAAGAGTATCGCCACATTGAAGCAGCTACCCTATGTTCTGCAAAGTTCCATTCTCACAACCTTCCCCTTCTCTTAAATTGTTCATTATATGTGCTTTGTCTATGTCAGGTGATAAATTTAGCATGTAATGACAAGATATCATATCATATAAGTTCCTTTATGATTATATATATATATATATATATATATATATATATATATATATATATATATATATATATATATATGTAATAAGGTAGGGAATATCTTTTTATATTCTTAATTTAATTAGTTATTATGAAATACCTTTTCTCGATATTTTCCGTTGTAAATGTATTTTACGTCCAACACAACGCTGTGTTTAGTATTGGTCAACAGGAAGTAAATAAACACCAAAAACTTATGACATTGAATAGTGAAATAAATAATATATATAAACAATATATACATACATACATACATACATATATATATATATATATATATATATATATATATATATATATATATATATATATCGTAAACAAACAGTGCAATCAACGGACAGATGTTTCATTGTATTATAACTGTTCAGTGTGGCTATAGACTACCCATTATCCCATCCAGTACTACGAGGTAGCTTCAGACTCAGAGGCTGATTTATATTTCACCCATGCCCTACACAGAACTGGATGGTTAGTAAGATTGAATTTAAGCGTTATATTTACGATGCACAATTCCCCATTCGTCAGAATGCTCCATTGCAGAGTTGGAAGAGCATTGCTATGTAGCTTATATAAACAAGTTGCCCCACTTAAAGAGTGACCAACCTTAGAGAAAGGACAGTTAATTATGATAATTAATAATTGTGTCATATATATATATATATATATAGGCACACACAAACATACATGTACAATATATAACTACATCCAATCGCTGATGTATGATTATTGTCCCTTTTTCAATAATTTTTTCATTCAATTTTTCTAGTAGGAGTCAGAATTGATCATCGATGAAAAAGAACTAAATGCAAATCGTTTGCAAATTTTTGGTCATATATGTAAATCTGCAGAAGGCAATTAAAATTCACAGTCACTCTTATTCTCCCTTTATCAAACCTTTCTCTGTTTTCCTCTTTCTTGAACGCCCTCAACCATGTGTATGTGTGTGTGTATCTGTGTATGTGTATATACTTCTCTTTGTGCGATTATGGCAAATCATTTATTCGAATCAGAAATATCTCAGACTTTGAGAATTGCAACTGCTCACATATTCATTGTTCAGACGGTATCCGATTACAAAACTATTTCGATTTCTTTACCTTATTCTATATCTTCCTTTTATGCTGTCCCTAAGGACTCCATTAGTTTATTATCGCCCGGTAGGGTAGACGAATGTAAAGAAAGGGCATCTTATTTATTCACTGTCATATAATTCTGCGCATTGGTCCGTCCTAGAAAAATACGGGAAGACATTGATTATTACTACCACTCCTTACAAAAATCATTGAATCAGTATACTTAGAGGGTGTTCATGCATTTCCATCATCATCCTCATCTTCATTAGTCTCCTAACGACCGACGTTGGACATAGACCTTCCCCACGATTAGCCGCACTTCCCTATCGTGGGCATCACGGAGCCGGGTTTTTTCTGAATTTGTCTAGTTCATCTCTCCATCTTGTATATTGTCGGCTTCAGTTTCGCATGAGATCTCTGGGGATCCATGTTGTGAGTTGTGATGTCCATCGGTTACCTGTCATTCTTGCAACATGGCCTGCCCGTTGCTTTTTAAGTTTTCTGACAGATTCTATGATGTCACTGACTCCAGTTTCCTTCCTTATGAACCCTGCCATCCATCTGAGGTTGAGCATGATTCTCTCACGTGCATATTGCATGCTTCTCAGTTTGCAAATCCGTCTCTTGGTTAAGTTCCATGTTTCAACTCCATAAGTCACTATCAGGAAGATGCATTGCTTGTATTTTTTAAAGGTTGAGCTTGCTTTGCTAAAAGCTTGCCATTCTAAGGTGATCCTTTGCTTGATTTTGTGGGTTTCATTGCGTTCCAATGCTGCACGACAAATAAACTAGCCAGATATATGACGTAATATTTTTTGTTATATAGTTTGATATTATTGCTTCATGAAATATGACGGAGTAGGATTAAATCACATGGTTTCATCATTTAAATTTCTTTCTCAAAATTGAATCATTCCATCATCTTTTTTTTCTATTTGATCCCGGAATATGCTAACGATTCAGATATTTCAAGGACTAGTTGTTCATTTCCAACACCTAAATCCTTGAACTTATCTTCCTCGATGGTTGACATTTAGCTGTTGGCGCCTTCTTGATCAGCTATGAATGATTATACGAACCCTATCGTTTGAAAAAAGTAAATGTCATCTTTTTTTGAGCAGCAAGTGAAGATCTTTATGTGAAGTCTAGTTGAGTAAAGATTGAACAAACTCTCATAAATTGAGGATAAATCATCATAATTCTCAACTTGTAGAATGTCAATTCTAAAGAAATATATTAAAACCTGTCAACAAAATCGTGCCCAAGTTATTGTTTAATCGATTAAAAAGTCAACATTGAATTTATTAGTTCAATTCTACGTTTTGATTTATGGAAATTTTTTTTTTTGCAATAATTCGAACATCTCTATTTTTAGCAAAATGAAACCAAAATCAAAAAACATATTAATTGAAAATAATAGATTTTGTGTTTTAATTTTTAGGGCTGTCTGATTATACTTATTTCAAGTCATCCCTTTGCTGGGTCAGGGATTCATTGCTTTTCCTTGTTGAGCAGCAAAAGCAGCGACGAGTTGAAATCGTCAGTAGTTTAGTCATGCAATCAACCAACGGTTATTTATGACATTATAGACGGTATATGACATTATCAATACGTTTAAATCGACTATGCGCATGAAGTGTTAATTATCCATGGGAGAAAACATTAATAAGGCTATTATGAATTAACAGAACTTCAATACTTTTGTAAAAAATTCAGTTTTTATTACATTTTTATCTGTCATGACCAGACGTAACAAACTACGAAATCTCAAAGAAACTAGACTTGAAGAGAATAAAGAGAAATTCAATATATAGAATTATTTAATCAAAATGAAATAAATCGAATAATACTCGTTAGTTCCTCTCAAAACACAAAGTCAATCGGCGTTCACTTGAGATAAGTTTTATTCAACCGTTATTAAATCGAGATACTGCGTCGCTCTAAATCAAATTTATCGGTATTGTTTTCTCTCAATGAAATCAAAAACTGCTGTTTGAATAAAGGAACTCCTGTCTGCGAATATTTCTTGAAAGAATCCGGTTATTTCGATCAGTGGTCCCCCAACTATGCAGAAACGTTTTTGTTTAATTTGGTTCATTCTTACCATCAATGAGTCACATAATGGCATAAAATCAAGTATGAAAACCATAGTTTTAAAGTATCATTCAGGTTTGATAGTGTGTGATGAATTGATTATATCTCAACCAAAAGGCTTTTAATCATCATAATCATCATTATCATGTAAAGTTCGCACGATTATCAGACGCGTGACACTTGCGATTTAGCCCGTTTAATTCAGGAAATAACAATTGCGTCGTTTGAAGCGCCCAAACATTTTGTTCCTACGAACGGGACATCCCTGAAATTCATTTGATTAGTAAACGTTTTTGCAAGAAAGATATATCTATATTATTTCCCTCAGTATATTTCACAAAGTGTCTCCACGTGGTGGTTATTTAATGGGTTCCCTAATGTTGTAAGTTTGGTACTCGCTACCCTGGCTTTGCATTGGACTGAATCAAGCTTAGAAAATAAATACTCGTGTCATGATATACAATTATTTGAAATTACATGGAATCACACAGAAAAACTGAGAGAGCCGAGCTTGTAATCGTTATTGCTGGTTATGATGATTAATATAAGGCTTGCACATATAAATTGTCTGGGGAGAATTGTCTAACATAATAACACAAATTACGATAATTCTATAAGAAAGAAAATTCACCAAAAGAATATAAAAAAGTGGAAAATGAATGGGTTGTGTCAATTACTTCATCACATTATCTACAGAGGGTTCAGTGTGCCACCAAAATAGCTGCATCATGATTCAAAGATTGTTCATCTGTAAGAAGTTTGAAGCAAACTATATCCTAATTTAGTTCAGCAAATGTCTACGTTTGTCTGTCTTTGCAAAGCTCAAAAACACTCAGAGCTATCACCAAGTTGTCTTTGATGATCAATGGGAACCCGAATAGGTTTTGAGCGAGTTTTTTGTTTTAAAATTCCTTCCAAGATAAGTAATGGTTAGGAGTTCAGTATGAAATGTAAGTGTTTGCAAAATTAATCTCTTAATTATAGCCTAACAGCTTCTATGCTTACTTGAAAACTACTATTCTTCTAAGGAGTAAAAAATGACAGACGACTTTCTTTTCTCTTTTAAGGGATTGAATGAAACAGTTAACATTTGTTAACTTTTAAGGGGTCAGAATGAAAGGCAATTTTCCCACCTTTAATGGGCCAAAAGTGAATAAAAACTATTTCTTTACGAATCTGAAATCCTTAGTTTTTCTTTTATCATTCGTTGAATATTTATGACATCTAGAGAGCCTTTTGTTGGTCAATTTTCCGGATTCTATGTAGTACAAAAATGTTGAAATGCTACACTCATCCGACTGCAGAACAGTATAAGTAAAGTAGTTTCAGTACGATTACTAAGGCTTCAGCCACTCGACTGGTCTCTACCTGTTTTTTTCTAACTTGGGCCCTCCTTTCTGATGTGTGAAATAGACTGAAAGGCAGTATGTGGCCAAAAAGTCGTGACTGACTTTATTCTAATCTATTCTATTCATAACTAGAAAGGGATATGAGTTCATGTCTCTTCCAAGCGAATTGTTGCAAATTGTACGACTCCCAACGTAGATTCCTTGATATGATATGCAGTCGAGCAGCCAGCAAAAGAATAAGATGATTTAACAAACTGGATAAATTTAGGAAGTATTGACCCACAACACCCATTACAAAGGGGTTTGCAGATCTTGGAGAGAGTTTAGGTCGAACTAAAAATGCTAGAAAAGTGATGTTGATGATGCTGATGATTGATGACTTTATCAGAGAGAGAATGGTGTTTTGAGATTATCAAAATATTTCTAAATAATGCTGAACCAAAAAATGGGAATTCTGGTCGGAAGATATTAGATGGTGAGTTTTGAAATCATTCCAGTGCATTAACGGATGAAGGAAGAATATATATATATATATATATATATATATATATATATGTATGTATATAGATAGATAGATAGATAGATAGATAGATAGATAGGTTGATAGAAATGGCTAGACTCAGATAAATTTATAGATACCCAGGTAGATATATAAAGGCAGATAGAGATACATAGATAGATAGGTATCAACAGACTGAAATTGATTAGATAGACGGATGGAAGTAAACCTGATATATAAGACTTCGTGGTCTTTTTCTGACAGCAAATCAAAAGCAAATGAATGTTCATTGAATATCCTGTGCACTTTAACTCAATGATTGTTCTTGATTGACATTTGAATGTTTTTGAGGAAAATAATTGTGTGCTTGTCGGGTTCCCCATTTTATGTCTGTTTCCTTTTGAAATGCTCTGAAACGTCAGTCAATCGTCCTAAGTGCTCATGAATAAAGACACAAAAGAAATTCCTTGGCCAGTAGACATTTGATTCTTATGAATTATGGATTAGGCTACAAGCCATCGATAAAGTGAAATAAAGAAGCAGGAAGAGAACGCAGTAAGTATAATGGGCAAATGTGTATAAGAAACAGGAACCAATGTGTCTTACATAACTTCAAATGACCAAAGAAGCTCTTAATCAGAAGTACAAAGACTCAATTATTCACTCATACAAAAAGTCACGATTGTACAAAAAGATATATGTGTGCACATAAAAAGCGCACACAAGTGCTCAACCAAACACTCCTCCATTAATCACGTAGATTGTACATTATACAGTCATACATCATAATTCAGCTAACAGATATGATGCTAGTTAGAGACCTTTTAATGTACCTCGTATAATATTGAAGAGAAATTTTATAATCATTGATGTACAAATATCTATTCCTCTGGCTTTTATTATAACAAAGGATTTCGGTTGATCCATTAGACATTCGTCTTCAGATGAATAAGATTCAGTAAATAAGAGAAAATTTTGTTCTACTGAAAAAACCCTCTCGTTTTTCAACGATTGCACATATGAAAAAGGGCAACATGATTGATAGACAGATGTGCTATGCTAACAAAAACAGCAAAACAAAGAAATGGTTTTATATCCTGAACAGGCAAATCTTGGGGAATCGAGTTTCATATAAGCATAAACATTATTGATCTGATAAGATTTGTTCATATCCCAGTAATAGAGTTTGAATATTCATGTTAATATATCTAAGTTTGAATCTTTGG
>OY735221.1:1800779-1808279 GCA_963457665.1 Thysanoteuthis rhombus
TCAAAACAAAACATCAAAGAACCATTCTGGAGATGAAATTATAAAAATAGTGGCAATTCATGAGAGGCAATGCTTAGACATACCTTAATCTGGTCATTAATGGATGTTGATTCGGGAACCACGCCACGTTTTGCACATCCTATCACACTTAGAGGTCGTACAGTGACCATAGGGACCGAACCATCCACTTAGTTCAATTATAAATCCGGTCAGCTCCGATAATAGGTAAAAGTGAAATTTTTAGGATCTGATTGCAAATTCACCAAGTTTTTTCATTGGGCCATTGCCCAATCTCCAACAGTATTTGATTGAAATTCATTAAAAGCTTCTTGGAAATATATTTTGAACTAACAAACTGACGGAACGACACGAGTGATTTGATATACTTCCACCGTCTCCGTTGGCAGGGGGGAATAACTTCGATGATTCAATTATCTAACATGTCAAAACATCAAATTTAATTAAAGACAAGATAAACAAATTTAAAAAAATCAAAACCAATTTAGTTAGTGAGCATTTTTTAATTAATGAAAACTATCCCAAAACATTTAAGATTTAAATAAATCGAAGCAAAAAGTTTCAGATAACGAATAAAATTAGCCCGAACAAGAATGATTGGTTTGCATGTCATTCCTGTACTGAATTGATTTTCCTCTTTCTTATCTATAGGGACTAACTGGGAAATCAGTTAATTACATTTAAATAGAATTTCGAGCTTCCAACAGTAAATTAGATTTATCAATATATATATATATATATATATATATATATATATATATATATATATATATATATATATATATATATACGCACACACACGTGCATGTATATATATATAGCTACCTTGAGTGAAAATTTCATTAATTTCGGACGGTTACTTCTTTTCCTTTCATTTTGCTTTATTCTTGTTGTTTGTGGTCAATTAAAGTTTGCGTACGCTCGGTAACATCATTATTAGAGGCGATTTCGTTAAAAAAAACAACAAAAAACGTAAACCAATCGAAGGTAATCGATCCCAATCAAATAAGCGGATATTCTTGGTGGAGAATAACGATAGGGAAATATTTCTCTTGAAAGACCCTTTCGATCTTGTTAGACATGGAACGCTACTGAAGTCAGATCACTTGTGTTCATGCCCAGGGTAAAGTGTGCAAATATCCTAAGATATCAACTCAACAGAGTCACTCTATTTATCTTTCCGTCGTTAAAAAAAAGATTGGGACCAGTATCAGCTCGGCTATCAAATTTGCCATGATGCTGCCTTAAATAAGCTCCAAATCTTGCCTGTAATTAGTGATCTCTTCATCCTAAACTGGATACTGTACTGCCTAGAAAGCTTGGTTTTCACAGTTATTTTCCCATAGCTGAAGGATAGAAGACCTTGCTTAAAGCTTCTTCCCAAAGAACACATTTTGGTTTGCAAAATATTTAATCCATCTGATATTGTAGAATTTTTCTTCGTTTGATAATAAAATTTTTCCCAAGTTCATGTTGATTCTATGCTAAGTTTTCCACTTTCGTTGTTTCTGTTGGAACTCTTTAATTGTCTAATTTGTTCCGTTTCTTATTCTAATATATGTATTTGCTGGTTTTCTTTTCTCAAATTTCATTTCGATTTAAACGGCAATTCGTTGAATCATATGCAATCGCCTCGTTTTACTATTGAATATGTTTAGATGAAGAAATTGTTGAAACAAAGATTGGAGATTGGTTATTTCGATAGCTGCACAGCTGGAGAACATAGCATAGAATGATCATGAAATCAGGAAACATTCATTTACCACAGAACAGGAAATTCTATAATTTTGCATGGGTCCAAACTATATCATTATAATGTGTCTTTGGAACAAGCATGATTCCCTATACTCACAAAGAGAAAACAAAGTTTTTTTTTCACAAAAATACAACGAAGTTTTTCCTCACCTTCTAATCCGAAGTGATTAGATCATATTCCTTCTTTGCATATCTATTAATTGATCATCCTTTCATATGCTGTCAAAAACCGGTGGTTACATTATGGTTTCTATTAAATGACTAAACAAACAAATTTTTATTCTTCTTGAAAATTCCTGCTATTTCCATGTCCACAGCTGATAAGTCAAGACAGATATAAAGAAAAGCAAAACCGATTTAATAAGCAATTGCATCTTTTCTCGGTAATGTTGCCAAGATTGGTTTCCATTTCACATTTTATTATCACTGTTTATATTTTTAGCAAACTATCTGCAGTGGATTTCTGAAAGTTGCATGAATAAAACTGCTTAAACGTTTTGAGGAAGTACTTATGCTAAGGAAGTGAAAGAAATGCACCACAGAACGTAGTACACCTATCATTTTTGCGTGTAGGGCTGTGTAGTTGTAGGTCAGTCATAATATCCACGCTAACCAATATTCAAGAGTTAATCATCTTCAAAAGCCATGCAGACATTAGAAATGAAATTTGTATTAATTGGAGATGGATATCCGATCAGTTCGAGTGATATGCAGGACAGGGTATATATGCTTCAGTATCCTGGGGAAGCGATGGAATCAACATGCAGTGTGTGAAGATGTGTTTGTAGCAGCAACACGTTGGTTTGGATCCTGCTTAGATTTGTAAACAATTTATTTTAGAAAATGTCAACCAGAACTGTCAAAAGAGTTTCTTCCATTTGGTCTGGCTGACTGGCTATGTGTGTATCATGCGTACACACTGTATCAATTGAGTTGGAATGTTTTACTTTTCAACATTTACTCTTTGGTGGGTCTACAGAAAAAAAACCTTCGTTGAGAATTTCTTTCCAAAATACAATTTTATTAGGGGTGCAAATTACCATGTTATTTTATGCTGAACCTACCCGAAGTTTGAAACAGCATCATGTTTGTTTTTTTAAAAGAAAAAAGGCTTGCCCGGTGATCATTGCCTAACAAAAGGCGTAAGAAGTGAATGATTCATTGATGAGTTCTTTTTTAATATTTTTTTCATTGGACATCCCTAATATGTTGCCAAAAGACAAAAGTGAACAAGGCAATGGAACTAACACAGGAACAAAAGTACATGGAGACTTCAGTTGTCAATACTTATGAAATAACTTGATAATTAGCATATATCACATGTTGAAGGGGGAGTTTTTATCTTCAGTAGCATGTGTGTGCCTTTTAATGGTTGAATTGTTTCCGGAGAAAACAAATTTAGCATCAGATGTTTTCTTTTACAGCAAAAGTGGAAAAAAGGAAGAGGATTCCTCAGAGATCATGATGGTGAGTGCTGAATATATATATATATATATATATATATATATATATATATAGAGAGAGAGAGAGAGAGAGAGACAGAGAGAGAGAGAGAGGGAGAGAGAGAGAGAGAGAGGAATGATTACTTAGATATAAGGAAAGACACTAGTTTTCGTACGCTTTGCAGTATCCAAAGCTGTAGGACGGAATGATGTGTTTTAATTTTCGTAAAATCAGCCTGCATTCTTTTATCAACGGATTTTTATATCATCCAAATACATGCAGTTCTTTTCAGAAATTGATCACATTTTAATCAAGTCAATCGTAAATAATAGTACATTAGTCGTATTAAATCGTATCCATACGTGAGAATATTGAAATTGTACAGAGATCATATAACTTAACACAATATAGCTTATCTCATACACGTACTTTGTCGGTTTATATCGGGTAATATATATATATATATATATATATATATATATATATATATATATATATATATATATATATATATATATATATATATATATATATATATATATATATCGTTGGGTTGTGTGTGTGTATGTATGTGCGTGTGTATGTGAATTCTGGGGTGAGGGCAGACAGGGTAAAAGGTTCATAATCTAATATTTGTATTGCTTACAGCTTTTTCACTGGAAAGCGTATATCATCTAATATGCAAAGATACAGCCTTACAGATAATCAATTTTGGAACAAACTTGATGCCAACAAGATTATCTGATTGGTTGGATCAATTTTAAGTTCTTTCAGAATAAGGTTCTTTGGCAGAAAGCAATTTACTTTTGCTCTGTTCAGACATGGTGAAATGAGGACACCCCTGAGAGAAATCTGTTCAGGGACACGATGCTCTTGAAAGCAAAAATGAATATCTGACAACATCTTGTGAGATGATGGCAAGCATTTATAAACCGGTAATTGGTTTGTAAATCAGATATGTATTCTTGTCATTGAACCTCTCGAAAAACACGCTGACTGAAATTCAACTTTCATGACATTAGAACACGTCACATCGAGTGATACCATTAAAACAAACACAGATAATCAGGAACATACTTGCACATACACACATATACACATATATATGAAATATTGAATTTGTATAATAACAATAAATATATTTTTAAATCATGTTATCTTAGAGTTCTTAATGCAATCGTGAATTATATGTATATATATATATATATATATATATATATATATATAGAGAGAGAGAGAGAGAGAGAGAGAGAGCGAGAGAGACAGACAGACAGAGACAGAGAGAGAGAGAGGAGATGAGAGAGACGGGGGAAGGAGAGAAAAGAAAGAGAGAGAGAGAGCATCTTCATGAATATACATTCGATAAAATCTACGTAAATATAGATTGTTTCAGAATCATCTAAACCTACAACCAAAAAATGGACAGGTTCATTTTTGGCATTAATGCCGTTAGGAAAGGAAAGCATCCATCGTTTCTTCTCCAAGCAAAACAGTAATGCAAGCTGTTCTCTCTAGCCTTAGGAAGAATGATAATTCTGCATCGGTAGCGGATAGATATGTCCTTCTGGCAGCTCCGGTGGCCAAGCGTATCGCCTTTCACTTTCATTCAGACTATATCAGGAGGACTGATGTATGTAATCTATCGACTGTGCATCCAAGTATCCCCATACACTCCGCTCAAGCTTAGACCCTCATGAAGTCACTTTAAAGTTGTTGAATCGTATATCAAGTTTCCATTCAATATAAATCTTTGTGTTCTATCACAGGGGATCCTTTCAAGACATTCAAATGGAAATGTACAAGAAACACCTTACTAACAAGTACACAACGATCAAAATGAAAAATAGACAGCCGAACGAAGTGACCACAACACTTACCATCGACAGTGAGTCGCCATGAAGTCATCAAAAAAAGAAGGAAAAAAGTGAAAATCACAATAGGGTCGCAAGCTTTCAGTAGAGGAAGCTCGACTTTCAAGAACATGGAATTCCCATTGGTTCAAAGATGAGATGAAAACAACCAATGTATTCCATCGATAGTCACCAATGGAACTAAAGCATGGACTTGAACCCAAAGATTGACCCGCAAGCTAAAAAGTGTGCAACGTGCACAAGAGAGAATCATGCTCAAACTGTAGAATTCACAGAAGAGCACAATATGACAGAGAAAAGACAGGAGTTCGAGATATTATAGAAACTGTTACCCAAACTCTTTTGGCAATAGGCTAGACACGTTGCATGGATATCAGACAACCGTTAGGTATCACGTCTCACAACCTTGGTCCCCAGAGATTTCATGCGGAATTATGGCTGACAGAAAGTAAGATGGCGAGAAGAGCTAGATACATTCGGAAAGTACAGTGTATACAATGCCTGAGATCGAGAGATCAAACGAATTTCGGGAAAAAGTCTGTCTTCAACAACGGATAATAAAAGGATGATGATGATGATGATAATGATGGGGATGATGATGATGATGATGGGGATGATGATGATGGGGATGATGATGAAAGACAAGAGAAATAGAAAGTGACTGCTCAGATGGTACAACTGGCAACCTGATGATTAAATCAAGTTCTTTGTATCATTTTACGTTAATTATTCGTATGAGTGCCTTCTTAATAGTTGGTAGGTATGCCGGCGCGCATGTACACGTAAACATTATCTCTCCAGTCTAATGATGTTTCTAATCAGACTAATAACATCAAATGGGCATTAATCTAAGGAACATCCATTAATGGACAAATATCATCAGCGAATTCTTTGAAAACTTTCCGGTGGAGACAGTTAGAACCTGCGAGGATTGCGGTATTAGATGAATCCACAGAAAGACAATGGAATCTCTCGTCGCTTCAGAAGAAAAGACAATTACGTAAGTAAGGGACTTGTGTCTTTGTATTCTTTAAATTGTTATTTGAATTGTTTATGTATTTGATTATGATTATAAATTGCGTTATATTGAAACTCTCATTCAAAATGATCTATTTTTTACATGGCTAATGTAACACATGGCCTAGACAATGTATATTATTATGGATATTCAAATGATTTTTGCGTATATACAAATGCACACACACATATACACATACACACATACACACATACTCAGAGACATACACTCATTCAATGAAGTCGATTCAATCATTGGGCTTGGAGTGGAACTCACTGTTGGCACACTCGACGACGACTTTCGAATGTCTTTCCCCAACCATTCCGAAACCATCTATTATACAGTAACTGAAATGTTTAATTCTAAGTGCAAGTCGTGTTTCTCCTCATACGACCTGATTCAATAATCTATAAAAAGTGATCTAATACATCGTTGATTTAACCATTGTCTTTTGATACTAAGTTAGTGAGTGTGAGGAAAAGTTTATCAAAACAAACTTTCATCTATATAGATTTGCCCACTTCCAGAATTCCTGTTATAAAAATAACATACCATGCATAAAAACGTAAATACAATACTCTCCCATTATAACATCTCTCCTGGGGGAGTTTACATTTAATTTGTTTCAAAGAATTTGCCGTCAAAATTTGAGGATATTATACGAAATGTATCCATCATGATAAATCAAAAAGCGGACTTGACCGACCAATTCCTACCTTTTCACAGTCTGATACCACCTTTACGATATATATCTGAAAAATAAAATCAATAAACATAGAGATTATAGATTTGCAAGAATATGAAGACAAACGTGTCGCTAAACACGTGCGTTCTTTAATAAAGTCTTCAAAACGAGTGTCCTTACGATAAAAGTTCGTATTGAGCTTTTACAAAAACATTAAAGATAGAACTGTTGTAATAAGATCTATCCACATAAAAAGACTCTGTGCTGGTGAGGAGTTAGCTGCCTTATATTCTGCTTTTATTGGAATAATATAAACATGAAAATTGAATTTTTTTCCCTCCAACGTTATAACATTGAATTGTTCTCGAATTAGAAATATCAATAGAATCACTAGCCTTTTTATCAGCTGTGGTTATCTATCCTATCAAATTGAGTGGGTTTTAAGCAGGAAAGAGATCGTCGTTCAGATGGAGCTTGAACGTCAAATTTATGGTTTTAATGTAAGCTCTTTGATTTGGAATCAATAAAATATTCTGTGTTTTTGTCCTACTGCCTTATCTACCCTAAGTATCTGTCAGTCTGTTTATTCGTCTGTTTGTCAATACATTATATCGAAACGTTCTCAATGAACTTAGATCAAATTTATGGATGGGTAAGTCATGTCTTTTTGGAATATTCATTGAAATTTGGTTCGAATGTTGTCTTTGATT
>OY735221.1:1813279-1823279 GCA_963457665.1 Thysanoteuthis rhombus
CATAAGTTGAAAAATGGAGACTTCTATTTGTGAACTGATCATTGCAGGATAGTAGTGTATTCAGGAATACCTTCCATTTCTTTTGTTGCAGGTTGGATTCACTGGGGTTCCTGGATAATCAAACAGTACACTGCTAGTAGTTTTGAGAGTGTGGATCGTTGTTTATCAGAGTCGGTGAGATAAATGTGTTAAAATCATTCCTAAATCTCTGCCGTGTAGGCGTTGCGAAACCTTCTTTTACGGACGTTTTCCCGAAAAAGCACACTGCTGTATAGTCCGACGATCCATTGTAACTGAACTCTAACTAGTGCATCGTTAGATTATCAAAAATTCACGGGTAAACTCAATCAGTTCAAGGGACTTGTTGACTTCAAGTCAACGACCACATTCAACAGCACATTCAAAAGTCTTCCTGGAACGAAGTAGAGTGCGGAGAACATGGAATATGTAATATAGGAAGCCTTTGCCGTAACCTGCCCGAGGACAATATCTACTTTTAGTAGTATAAGATCCAATATTCTACGACCTCTAAATAGAGCTTAGTCATTTTTATTAATCTTTTCTCGGTCTATCGTCATTTATTATTTCTTTTGAGTGTAAGCAGAACTTGTGATATTTGACGCCCGAGCAGGGACATCTTCGCCGTGGGCAACGAAAGAACAATATTTATTCATTCATCAATGGTTCCACCCAAATGGCAACAAGTCTATTATTCATCATCCGTTATATATCAGAATTTAGTGAATAAATTCAGACAAGGGAAAAGTCATCTCCCTGTTTGTTTAACTGAGCTGGAACAAAATTTATTCCTGGTGTATCCAGAGTAAGTTTCTTGACTCAGAGAGATACTGTGTTATCAGTGTTTTAGAGATCCTCATATTTGGTGTGTCTAAATATAAATGCTGAACAGAACTAAATAAAAACATTTCATTAAGCCACATATATGAAAGTATGGAAATCTCTGGGGAATTCTCTTCGAAATTTAATGAAATTTCTGTTATGTCTATCTGTGAATCGGGGTTTTCCTCTTATAATCGATTTCTTGCAACTGATAACTTGCAATGAACCTGTTTTTTTCCTTCTAGCAACTGATAGCTATAAAATGCATTTTTGAATTCATTTCGGTTGAAAAGTCTATTATTCTGTAAATTTGGCGAGGGGTATTTCTATCAGTAGCATTGGTGATTTCAAGTGGACGAGTCGATTGTTACAGAAAAAATATCTGAAAAATTCATTGTGTTTATTGTATAAGTAGATGGCTTGATATTCACCTGATAATAGTCTGTTTAAAGTGAGACTGAAATTTTGTAAATGGGCTATCAAGAGAAATCATTAATAAAAGACAGGCCTTGGCAGTCCATAATTGAACAACCGTAGGGTCAAAATACGAAATAATGTAAAAAACATTCAATAGACAAATGAACACGGTAAAAATAAATTCTATATATGACCACTGGAAACCATGTAAAATAGCAAAAAAAGCATTAAGATTCTAGAGAATATCAATGTTATGATTACAGCCATCGAAACAAGCCCCCAAAAGATTTAAACTTTTTCCTTCAAAAAATCAAATAATTTTTTAGAGGGGGTCTAGTGGTGTACTTACGCCAATTTTTCCATTGTATAGAAAAAAGAGTACGGGTAGATGTGCAAGAACACACAGATACATAGGAAACACACAAATGTACGCACTTATAAAAAGAACCATTCGTCACATTTCAACTAGAAAATATCATGTTGAAGTTTTTGTTCATGATATACAGGATACATAATACATAAGAACTGACAATACAAGAAATTAAATAAACCAAAAGGGAACAAATATTTGATCTCCTCAATTTGATCTTGAATTTTCATTTCTAGCTGAAAACTACCGCTAAAGGTTGAATTTTCAGGTAGATGACTACTGTATACTGCTAAACAAACTGATAGATAATCCATTTAACCAAACCGATGGGTATTACGTAATCGTCACATTCCGCATATATTTACATAGGATATAAGACTCCCTGATAAGCTCATGAGCATAGAAATACGAATATGCTAAGAATATGCTCTGGGCCTCTATTAATAACAACATAAATCTTAGTCACCATAACTCTAACTGAGTTATGCTATGACTATGCAGATGGACGTTGATGAGTTAAAGAAATATCATCAGATAAAGCATTGTCAGTAAATATCAATTTAAGACAGGTATTTCTTCCATTTGAATGCTTTCTATTGAGACAACTCAAATAGTAAATTAGTGACGCTGAGTATACAGTGCAAATTGAAAATAAATAACAAGAATTCGGTGAAAATTAAACTTGAAACTATTTCCAATTAAGGAGTTTTGTGCATGCACACACACACACACACACACACACACACACACACACACATATATATATATATATATATATATTTGGATTTGGGAGAGAAAAAGTCAACATGTGTTTTCCAGTTGACCTATTTATTCAAGGTGATAATAGGACGAACCAAGAAACAGGTTACAGATGTACCTTGAACCGTACATTTTGATTGGTGGGTTTCGATGTATAACTGAATATAAGCTGAAAAATCAAATCAATCGATTATGATTCGACCCTGGACAGTACTGCTCAGGAAATAATTAACCGTACAATTAATCTATTATTTATGATGTGCTTTCTTCCTTCTCCTCTTCACAAAAAATTATCAAATCTGGTGATTATTTTGAAATTGCTCAATTGTATTATTAATTTGAAGAAAGATTTTCGTCACATTTGCATTTATTTTCCTCGATCCTGGTTCTGCATGTGGTATCTGGGGATTCACGTCCTTAGACTTGATGTCCAGAGGTTGTCTTCCAATCTCATTTCATCAACGACCTGTTGCCATTCTTTTGGAGTCTATGATGTCCCGGACTCTTGATTTTCCTTTGATGTATTCCGTTCTCACATGATCAATCCATTTTATGTTAGCACTAGCTCAACTCGACCATATCAATATGTAGTTATTTATTAAGTCACTATCACTGTACGACTAAGGACTAATAATTTTTGTCTTACGGTCTATTGCTTTTATAAGTGATTGGGAGGTCATGAAAATATTTTCTCCCGTTAAAAAGGTCGGAAAAATTAGAAAACACTTCGATTAGAAAAAGTTTGAAACGCCATGCCGTAGGTGACTGGTATGATAGATGGGCATTTTTCAAAATCTACATATTTCTTGACGATATATTTTAAGCAATTTTTTCTGCTTGCTCTGATGAGGAACGTAGGTATTTTTTCTGAAATGCCCTTAAAACCTGCATAGCTACGAAGTAAATGCTTCCAGCCTTGTAGTCAATTGATGAAACGTATCGATTGATGGAAAAATTGAATTATTTATTCTTGTCAACTATATCCTTCCACTTTTTTCTATTTCTTTCTATTTGTTTGTAACAGTCAATAGAAAAGACAGATCATAAATGGATTATGGTCATGGTAAGGATTTAGTGTTCTCTGTTTAGGTAAATATCTAGGGTTAAACCTACAGCTATATAAATCAATTAAGGAAACATTTAAAGCAGGAAACATTTCCTTATGATCCTGGGGATTCTGAAAGTAATGTCTTGAACAGAGCTTTAGATATACAAATCTGTCGTCAGTGTCAAAATATGCCGAAGATATCTACGCCGTCCATACAAAAATGGTGAGTTTACGCTAAATCAATATACAATAACATATATTAGTTCAAGTGAATAGAAAAGTTTTGAAACACAATTTTGAAATCGGATAAAATAAGGATTTAGTATGGAATCCTTCCTACCATTGCTAGAGGAAGAAAATCCATTGTTTTCCTGGGGTCCACAAACAGGTGGAACGAACAGTATGGAGGATAGAGGAGAATACGAAGCGAAATAACCGGAAGGAAGCAGCATTTGACTGACAGGCTGGCGTACTAAAATGAGAGTTGATTACCTTGCCTAGTGTTGACAATTTAGATGTGTTTCATTTGAATCTTGATATTTTCGGTTCGGTCAAGATGTCAGAAATTGTTATTTAGATGGTTTTATTTAAATAAATGATATCTTAAATGAATTAAGTAATACGTTGAATCAGTTTGAATGTGTTGATAATGTATGCATCTATGAACTGATTTTCTTGGTTGTTTTTTCGAGATAGCAAATTCGTTAAAAGTCATTGTGATACCATAACGGCATCATCACATGATATTAGTGGCATTTAAACATCAAAATTAAGGTGTAATATCGTAATAATTATATTTATATATATATATATATATATATATATATATATATATATATATATATATATATATATATATATATATATATATGTGTGTGTCTGTGTCTGTGTATACTGTAACCCCAAACGTTTACGACATATTTGGCTTCTCAACAAAGTTCTGTGTACGGAACTTTGGCAGAACAATGAAATTTAAACTAAAATATTTATCTGATAAAAAAGTTCTCCTAAAAATAAGCTCGTCTCCCGTTACGTGTTTTTGAAACTTAGGAATGACATGAGACTTGAGAACAAAAGGTGTGTTCCTCAACATGTGTCTTCTTTTCTTTTGCCTGATTTATTCACTATATCAATTTTATTGATTAATAGTTTGAGGCAACTGTTTGGTATAGGTGAGACTAAATGATTGAAACTGTACTTTATCAAATTGAGCACCAAAAGGTATCATTTAGGGTTAGTGCTTCGGGTTATTTCACGGTTGTAATAAACAACAGAAAATTTCTTTTAGAAATACGTTCAAGCCCTAACACCAAAGCTTCCTGCTGAACTTAACCCTGGAATTATCTGGTCATCCCTAGCCACAAAACCTTCTAACCCTAACCTTAGTCTGGCTCTACCTACTTGTTACCAGAACTACACAACGTATTGACTCTGTCTCGACTACCTTCCCAGCAAAATATCGGCATTGTGTTTATCTTTACCTAATTCAAACAATTACCCGATTTTGTATCAAGAGGTCATTTTAACATTCTACAGCGGGCTATGGTATTTATCAGCTTGTACCACTAGGTGGTTCCGGCCATCTGGATGCATTAACGATGCCATTGTGAACGAGGATTAATTAAGTATTGACAGGCCATGCCGGGCTTGCGCAGGCCTCGTCCAGTGACCAAGTCAAACTTACTCTAAGAGCTTGCTCTCCATGACACGAGTTGCCGGGACAAAAGAGCCATTTCTGGCATGTCTAGACGCTGCCCTAAAGCCGACTCTTAACAATCTATAAAAGCAAAAAATAGTGAGAAGAAAGGTAAATTATTGTTATAATCTTGATGGTGTAAGACGAGGAGAACCCATTCTGAGGTTGGTGATCTGGAAATACTTTTGTCAAATTTTTGGTTGAATATTTTGGTAGAAAATCAAGTAAAAAAATAAGATTATGGCTTACTGTAGTATACATGATATCATTAAGTAGTTTACATGCTGTCTGATATTAGATATAAGACATTCAAATTTCACATAGGTAATCACGCAACAGACGTGACACGGATTGAACACGTCACATTAACATTAAATTACCATCAGGTCTCATATTGTATTACAAAGTACATGCATTATAATATTACTGCTAAAACAGTGTAACATGCATTTCTGATTCAGTGTAAAACCTAAAATACATTTGAAATCGTTCATTAATTGCATCTACAGATTTTTTGTTATAATAGATTGAAAAGAACTTTCCAACATATTTATTTATTTGAGAATATATTACTTCATTGACAGACTATCACTTCTTATATATATAGTAAAAATTTGAGTGACAAATATACCTACATATATATATATATATATATATATATATATATATATATACAAAAAGCATACTCATAGTGAAGGTGATGTATATGAATAAATCAAATAGTATTTCCACAGTTCGTATCATCAAATATACTTTCCCTATCGATGTACAACGGACATGAGTTATTTATCATTACTTCCTCAATTTTCTCTGGGCTCAGCTACAAGTCAAATAATTGGAATAGAGCCAATTGTCTTCCCCCATCCCTGGTTTCAGCCAATACGATGACCATTCACAGCGATAAAAACCAAATCCATCAAGCACAGATTATGCATAAAACACCTATGCTTTTAGTAATTGCTTTGCTGCAATATATATGTCAAAATTCATGAATATATAAAGTTTGGCAGTTGTATATTACGTTAACTTTCGATGTTTACTCTCCCACTTCATATATATACATATATATATTTATATCAAATGCAAATACTAAACACACAGGTATTATACAACTGCGAAACTTCGTATTGTATATGTGAACATGAATAGCATAATAATTCATCTAATAATCAGCAATTTGTCCACGTCCAAACGTCTGCTCAAAATCAATCTTGAACTTGTCCGGGGGGATAACTAGTAAATGCAATGGGAGAGCAGTTTCGAGTATTTATTTATTCATTTATTCATTATCAGAGAGGAGCTAAGATTTATACACAGAACCCATTTGTTCGGCACCAAGTTGCAACTTATATAAACATCGGACTATAAAAACACCTTCACGCAGGCTACGGCACTCGTTGGTCATGCCCAGAAAACTGAATCCCACTATTCTCCATATATTGTGTGATTGAACTAAAACTTGATATTTAGACTCTTGATTAAGTGTCAAATTCCATGTACATCGAACCGTAAAAAGTACAAACCATGAAAAGTCGCCTTTTCATACAATGGCTACAGCTTCAACCGTTCCTGTTCCAAAAAATGTTCCGCAAACCATTTCACCTGCAGTGACTTTGAAACAATCTAAACTGACATTTATATTAAAATGTATGAAGAAAATTAAAAAAAAAACAACATTCGATTTAATATCTATCATCGGAGCTATGAATGAAATTAACTCAAATCAGGTGACTCTGCCCTTTGAGATTAAATAGAAGAGTCATCATGTAATAAAGTGTTTTGGGTGTTGTGTTTCAAGTGAAACCTTTTATTTGAATAGTATTAATGCTCACAGATTACGAGACCTGTAATATTACCACATCAAGGTGAGGCTGAGGTTGTGGATAACTGATTGATTTATTTATTTGCAAATCCTTACACATCTTGGTTCCTTCTTATTACAATCTATATGATTGATACACTATCTAATTGGAGCAAACTATGAAGGGTGTTCACAAAACCATTTACAAGCAAAAATCACCTGCATAACATCAACGCTTAGAAATGAATTTTGATGATTCAATTCCTGAATTTCTGAGTGCTAGTTTGTTCTAATAAATTTCATGACTCAGTCAGTCGTGCAATGAGAATCAAATGGAAAAGGGATTGTGAATGGTCAAGAATTAATGCTGGCGTTCCTGACTTAAGAATGATAATCTATTTATAATAGTTGCTCCCAAAGTTGGTTTACTTTAGATTAAAGCAGTAATGTTAATGATATTCAAACTGAACATAAGGTGAAGGGCAAACTATAAGACGTATGATTTTTGCGGATGTTAGGAAGAGTACCACTCACTGCAACCCATCCAAGCCCCATATTCTTTGTTGATTTATCATTTTCATTCATTGATATTTTTTTTTAATAAAATCGCACAGTTATCGATATAGATTTACGTGAACACGGAAAGAATGATTGATTTATGCAGACACAACTGTCAAAATGCTATCAATATAGACGATTGCAGAAGCACAGAGGCTCGAATACTTTTTCTGGCAGTACTTATTCAGCGATCAAATGAGTAACCACCCCAAAACATACAAACCAACACTTAGAAACTAACAGACTCATAAATACAAACACGCAAGCAATTACTGGTTAAAGTTTGATATACTTTGTTTGTGCTTTTAGTTTCCCTCAGATTAAATCAGAAATATTTATGAATTTCGGACAGAAAATGTATTTCGATGATTTATCATTTCTTATTCATAGATATTTCTAATAAAAGCACACATTTATCGATATAGATTTATGCGAACATGGACAGAATGATAGATTCATGAGGATGCAATTGCCAACATGGTATCCGTACGGACAAACGAAAAGAGTACCCGGACCGGAATGAATTTTCTGTCAGAAAACAAAGGAGAAATCTTGGATGCTTGAAGACTGCTGAGCAGGAAAGCGTTGCAAAAAGCAAGAAAAAATCACGCTAAACCGAGAGATGAAAAAATGTTTATTCTCAGTTGGGTTCAGTAATAACATGTTTGCTGATTTGGGTGCACACTTTTTTTTTGTTGTATTTATTTACAACCAAACCAGCGCTACCACAAAAATTTGGTTTAACAAGATATATATCCACGGCATAGATCTTTAGAGTCATATTACTGCGTGTATGTATGCATGTTATCAACAGGGAAATGATTGATCTTTTTTGGCGGATATAGAGGAAATAAAATGTAATTTTTAAAAAAATACGTTAAAAAATAAATAGAATAAAATCAGAGACAAACGTGTCATTAGAGTCAATAATCAAACAACAATCGCGTCAAAATTTGAAGTCATGATAGTAAAAAATATACCGGAGAATGAACATGTTACAGTTGAATTCGAATCATGATATTGCTGGTGTTTACCCACTAAGACACATCTTAAATAGAGCTTTTTACATATTGAAACATTCAGATTTCATAGAATCTAGATCTTTCCTATAAAAATGTTAAAATTAAGCCCGACAATAAATCAACAAAATTTTTTTTTTTGAAAAATGAAAGAAAAAAAAATAGGTTTAGTGGAGTAATGGTGCCAAATTTTAAAGTTTTTAGAAAAAAAAGGATATGGGAAAAAGCACTCGAAGACACGTACACTTAAAACAATATAATTTTGTTTTCCTTCTGCTACTATTGCACACCTTTACAGTGGTTGAATAGCTAGACCTTCAATGTAACATCAAGCTCCAAACACAATGGTTATATATATATATATATATATATATATATATATATATATATATATATATATATATATAATCATCTCAAGGGCAACCAATTCTCTATACTGTTTGGGACAGACAGAAAAGTGCAATCTTCGATAGAACTTCACGATATACAAAGCATCGTTTTGAGTCTGACCGTACTATCACAGCAATGATTACACAGCGTAATCAGACAATAGCTAGCAAACCCATGTCAAAGATCAAACTCAAGCCCTGTATCCAGAAAGGGTTTCAGTGTACGCTATTCAGCCACCATTCGACAGTAGACTTCAAATACACAAATAATATGATGTGTATTTGTTTTGGGAGCATCCAAAGGTTCACGGAAAAAGACACATAGCTTCCATGATATCATTCCATCTTAGTCTTTTCAAATATGATAATCTCAGTTCATCCATATCTATCCATATATCCATATAAGTGTGTTCATATCTATGTATCTATGTATATAAACTTTTGTAACAACCTCTGTTGTCATATGAGATTCTGCAAATACTTCTGTTACTATTAGCCTCTCTATCAATTATATAGGAAATAGACGAATAAAAGGCTCTATAACTGTCTTTGTCTTCTTCGACACTACAGCCCTGCTAACACGTACTCAAAGTAATGACCAATGTCAGGTGAAGGAAGGAAACAAGGTGATACATAACAGAATCTATTTTATAGTGTCAATTGAATGAGATTCAAGTCCATTTCCTAACTTGTTGACTAATTACGTCTTCTGTTCAGATGTCTCACTACCTGTTCACTCGATCGTTTCATCATATCCTTCCGCTTAATCAACAAAACAAAATTGTATAGCCATCAATGGTTTCACATACAATGAAAGTTTCAAGACTGCCAACACCCATGAAGATAGGTGTATTTTTTATGTGTGTGTGTCTGTATGTGTGCGTGTGTTTGTGTGTGTGTGTGTGGGTGGGTGTGGGTGTGTGTGTGCGTGTGTGTATATCTGCCAGTTTTGATTTGATTCTACTGCACTAACAATTTTGCAACTGTAGCGTCAATTCTCAAGATTCATTCAGTTAGTTCCCGAAAAGATTGGACTGTAATGTTCCATTAAGAGAGAAAAATTGAAGCCAAGACACTATCATATTCACATCTACCAACGGAGT